>JAUZNK010040187.1:9465-34189 GCA_035046665.1 Euphysa ruthae
ATTAATCAATTAAGCAATTAATCAATTAAGCAATTAATAAATTAAGCAATTAATCAATTAAGCAATTAATCAATTAATCAATTAATCAATTAAGCAATTAATCAATTAAGCAATTAATCAAAATCTAACAGAAAAAAAATTAGGTTTTAATTCGCAGTTTTTATTTTGCAATAAATTCTAAAAATATTTGATTTCTATGAGTTTTAATTAACAACTCTCGTATATTAGAAGAACAACCGAGCAACGAACAACGAACAACCACACGAGGATAAGCAAAAGGTATTAACATGAAAAAAGAATTTTAAAAATTATTAAGAATTAAAATGAAAAAAGAAATTCAAACAGATAACTTTCTATTAATTTAACTCTCAAATGAGTCACAAAAACTGCGCAAAAAAAACATAATCAATTAAATAACGTACAAAAACAACCGATAAAAACAATATTTCCTAACTTAAAAGGAAACTCAATAGAACCAATGCAGAAAGTTGCTGTTTATACCAAACTTGAAATGGTCCCTTATCTAACCTTAAAAATTACTGATATTTAAATAATAAACATTTAAATATTATAAAATATTTAAATATTTTCTAACATCGTACTGAATTATATGGGGCAAACTTTTCATTAAGAAATTTGAAAAAAGTTGTTTTCTGAAAAACTTTTAAAAATATTGGCATTCAACAATTACTAGAAATAACTTCTAAGATGCTAAATTACCCACAATTAAGTGTTTTATTAAAATCATCAAATTTTAACTCAAATGAAATAACAAATAATATTGCACAATATTATTTCAATTGTACATGAAAAGGCATTACGTACAGACATAGATGGATGAATGCAAGTTATTAAAAAAATAACAAACCTATACTTGGTTGGATATTCTCCAAAGCCTTTCAAAATTTTTCTCAATTTTTTAATATTCAGCCCTTCAGGCAAGTCTCTCTAAAAATATATATATTTTAAACAAATAATCCAAAAATCAGAGAGTATAAAAAAAAATTCTCAAAAAATATTCATTATTATCAAGTCATCATGAACAGCACCGTCATCATGAACAAAGCCATTATCATCCACTCCAACATTTCATTTACCAAAATTTCTCTCAATCTTTCTACTTTTAAAATATGAAATCCTACATGCATTATTTAAAATAGTCTTGCATATCCTTTCTAGGTGAACATATCATGGTAGATTTCTGTGCTGTATAAGCTCCCTTAAACTACACCCACTCAGCCTGCCTCTTCAAACACTAGAAACTCACTCTTTCAAACACTACCAGAAACTCGCTCATTCAAACTAATCCGAAGCATTTTTTCTTTCTGATCTTTCAAATTATTTCCTTTCATTGAATTAGTCTTCATAACTTCCACTACTAATTACTAACAAAGGTAACAACTTTTTTCTTGTATTCTTCATTCCAGCAGTAACAATATATACTGAATGAGCACCCCAGGGCTAAATCGTTGTTTTCACCGAAATTTGATCTCACATTAAGTAAAAATAATGCTGTGATAGCGAATGAAGGCTCGTTGAAAGCGTATTGACAAACAAAATATGTTAAAATATTAGGGGTATGGGGGCTAACCTCCTTATTTAGACAATTTGGGGCGAAAATGGATTATTGGTTTTAACTTGAGAAATAAATGTGATACAAGAGTCAATGATACCTTGTTGTAAGCATATTGACAGCACAAACATGGTAATAATAAATAATTTCAAAAATTTGTTAATTTTCTGGGGTCTGGGACCATATTTATCAAAAATCTAGGGAAAATATTGAACAAATTATATTTAACAAAAATAACAAATAGTTGTAAACCTTTCAAACAGAGCATTGTCCCCTGACACAACAAAACTGAAAAATATTAGCTGATTGAAAGTATTTCTTAGTGTCCATAGACTTTACTTCACTCTTGGTTAAAAAATGGACAACCTTTCATTCTTTCTGTATTTATTTATTGATGGATCCAACCCACATTCAATTTAGTTTATCAGTGAGATTGAAAATTTTTCTTGACAAATGTGTATGAATGTTGCGGAGAATTTTGTTACATCCTTCAAGACCTGCTTCATCTAAATTACCAAGACCGCATTTGTCATGTAATTGTATAAACTCCCAGGAATGTCCTAAAAGTTTTTGATCGGCTGGAGTAATATTGATCCAAGGACCTGGTTTTTTTTTGTGTGCTATACGTTGGCAGATCACAATTAAAAATATGCATAGTTCTGTACAGAACTCTTTGAATTTTACTTTTTGCTTTATGTTATCAAAACTTTTAGTTGCAAAATAGTCCATAATTGAAGTACCTGTGATATGTCTTTTCTCTGTCAAGATAATAAATAATAATAAAATAAATAAATAAATAAATAATAATAATAGATAATAAAGAAAGAATTGAAAATAAAAATGCTATGCCATTATCTTCAATTGACAACCAAGTATACCTACCATACTAAAATTTATAAAAGTTCATTTTCAAACCAAAAAAAAATCAAATTTTAAAAGAAAATATTTATGTTTGTTTGTATCAAAAAATTTAAATCAAGTTGCATTTTATACTTTAAAATTAAAATTAAAATAAATTTATAACATAATTTAATAAGAAATATTTCTTTCCCTCCAAAAATATGTTTGTTACTGATGGAAACAATGAAATTTCATATTTTCTTTTAAAAAACCTGTAAAAACTGGTTTTTGGTAAAAAAAATTACCAAAATAACAGCAAAAAACTAAAAATTTCTAAATAATCGAAAAGTTTTCCAATTAGTGTTGAATTGTATTGATATGGTCAAAAAATTTAGTTCAATAAAATATCACTCTTACTTAGGAAGGTTTTGCCTTCTTTTTTTTTTTTTTTTAATTCTAATTTTTTGTGAACCGGTTTGCCAATTCCAAAAAATAATAAACTAAACTTTTTGAATAGAAAGAAAGTATGTATTTTCTGTCAAAGAACTTTATAAAGGCCACAAAAACATTCAAAGCATTAAATTAGCACTTTATTTATTAAATTTTATTCATTATTGTTTGTTTTGTCTTTTTTTTGCTTCAAGTCGAAAGCAAGTTGTAAAAACCAAAAATAAGGGAACTTCAAATATTCAATACATTAGTTTGGAAAGAGATTATTAGATAAGTTTTTTTTTTAATGACCTGGAGATTTAATGGACAACCTGTAAACAGTCTCAAGCACTTCTACTTCCAAATTTTTAATTTTATCTAATATCGCACCTGTAGCCCATTGTGCACGCCTTCTCCTTCTGCCACCTAGCTAACATTTTGGTCTCAGCTATAGCTTCTAATTTAAAATTTTGTGTCTCCTTTTCCAAGAAGTTTTAATCTCTAGCCTTACCTTTCTCAACTAAAATAGCTGCACCGTTAAGTAACAAAATATTCCTATTCTTTTACTCACATTCAGCATTTATCAGACTCGCATAATAAGCTGCTTTCTTATCTTCCCCACGCTTAAAATTATTTCAAATTCAAAAAAAATAACAATATTGTCCTTCCCATATTTTAAATTTTCCTAAAAACTGTCTGGTCCAACAAATTACTTTACAAATTATTTTCTTGACTTTTTCTTAGCCTCCAAAAAAACTTATCTATTTTACCTTTTTCCATTCCTTCCAAAGCTGTTTCTTTTCATAAAATGGACTATCCGCAGCAAAACTCCAATGCCGTGTCTTTTTATGCCTAGGTGGACATTTCGTCCAAACGCAAAACCTATCAGTAGCTTCTAATAGACTATTTTAATTTCATTTCCAATAAAATTAAACGGAGAGAGCTGAATCAGAATCACAATTCACAATACCTTCCGTGAAGGTATTGTGAATTACGTTAAAACGTTAAAAAATAACATTTTCTTTCCTAATAAAAAAAATTTAAGTTATAGCATGATGTCACAATGGCTTGATAATACCCAACCAAAACAATACTCACATAGATTGAATCTACAGTCTGCTTTGAACATGTGCTTGCAGAATGCAGAGTAGAAGAAAGTTGACCTTTTTTAGCTTGTTCCGGTAAATCTTTAGATGGTAAGTTTCCAGCTGAGCCATTGATTGACTTTACTTTACGAACTATTGGCTGATTACTCTAGAAAGTCATATTACAAATAAAAAAATAATTTTCACCATGCCATAAATATAAAACTTTAAAAAAATAAAAGAAGAATGCAACTAAATGAGTCATGTCCTTTAAAAATAATGTTCAAACCAGTTTGAGCCTTAAATCTTTGGTGCACTATTATCTTTTTTCACAATAGTGGTCAAAACTTCCATTAGATTAAAGTATAATCATAATTACCTTCAGCATTATCACAACCACCATCATTATCATTACCAACACCACCATCACCACTACCGTTATCACCATCATTACCATTATTACTACCACTAACACCTTTATAACCACCACAAACACCACCATCAGCACTACCGTTACTGCTATCATTATCACTAATACTACCACTATCGCCATTATAGCCACTACGACCACCATCATGAGCACCATGATGTAATGATAATGATGGTAACCCTGTTATAATGATAATGATGGTGGTAACCACCATCATTATCATTATAACCACCACAAACGCCATTATAATCACCACCAACACCACCATCATCACTACCGTTATTACCACCAATGCCATTATAACAACCACCAACACCAACATTTAAATTACGAAAAACAAAATACTGCTTTCATGAAATCTCGTCAAAATTCTGTTTTTTGGCCCGAGGGCACATTTTTGACATTTTTCAGCCATTGGCCAAATAAAATTGTAAACAAAAACAATAATTTCCCGAAACCATTTAAAATTTCATTAGAATAACACGTAAGTTCTTAGAATAACATGTAAATTCTTAGAATAACACGTAAATTCTTAGAATAACACGTAGAATCTTAGAATAACACGTAAAATCTTAGAATAGCACATAAAATCTTGAAAAAAACCAAGCCAAATTTGACCTGCTTTGTGTCAGTGCCCAAATCATGAAAAAATCTTTTAAAAAAAAAAGCCAAGTGTTTTTTGCATTGCAATCCAACATACAAATATTTAGAAAAAATTAATTTACTGCTCCAGGGAAAATTTGACCAATGGAAAAAAATCAGAACATGAGTGAATCACTATTAGACCAGCTTTACAGGGCTTCCAAAAATATACAGGGCTTCCAAAAATAACAGGCATTCATTGAAAGCAGCCTATCCAACCAAACCTTAAGAAATCCATGGTAAATAAAAGAGAAATGATAAACACTCACCATATTAATATGACGAAGTATAACACAAGTTTGATGGATAAGTAAGTTTCCATTATCCAGTATTGTAATGACATATCGACCATTTTTACTCAACGTAAAATTGTAGATTCTCTAAAATTAAAATTATAAATAAAAATGATTCATAAAAATCCAACAAATTCAAAACAAAAAAACTACGATTATATTGGTATTTAGAGAAGTATTCAAATAAAATTAACCCCAAAAAATAATAATTATAATTTCAGGTAAATCGAAATACATGCTCCTGAGTTTGGTACTATCTAAATTATATGTCAGTATTATTTGGTAACACCTTACCTAATGTGCACATTTATTTTCACTTTAGGCTATCCTGTCTGAAGACAGTTGATTTTTGACAAATGCTGCCATGTAAAAAAATAATAAAAAATGATGTTTCAAAACCATTAAAAACAATATTTTTTTCAAGGAATACACAAACTCAAATTTCTAAAAATACACTGGGAGAAAAAGTGTTGATAACACCATTCTGTTTTAACTGTCCTTGCACTGTTTGTAAAAACTGGATTGAAACATAGCAAAACGGACAAATTTTAAAACAGTTTGAAGTGTGCAGTCTGTATAATTCTGTTTTATTCAATTCTGGATGTTTTATAGGATATTATTCTTAGAAAATTTATTCTTATACAGTATACATCCATTTGCCATGCTAGATTGGGTTAGATGGGGTTATTTATTATTACTCTTCCATAACGATCTAACCTGTGCCAATCCACTCCGAATCCCTTTCTGCTTAAGGTCATTTTTATCAACCTGTTTCCAAGTCATCTGTAGTCTACCCTTCCCGGGGTTCTCATCTACGTCTATTCCTCTCGATTTCATAACCCAGTTATCGTTATTTATTATTTCAACATGGCCAAACCACCTTAATCTACTTTTTTACTCTAACTCTAACTCTTTCTAGAACACATCTTTCACGTAGCTCCTGAGAGGTTTTCCTATCTTTTAATTGCACCTTATATATCCATCTTACCATCTTTCTCTCTAATCTGTTCAGGTCACTTTCCTTAACTGCCCAAGTCTCGCCACCATAAACCATGACGCTTCTTACACAAGCATTACAGAGTCTACTTTTTGCCCATAGTGAGAGCGCTTTAACAAAGGTAAAAGTTCCCTAAAATTTTTCTACTTTCATCTTATCCTGGCAACGCAACTTTCCTCTGCACCACAACCTGCACTAATCATGTTTCCTAGATAGCAAAACTTGTCGGTCATCTCCAAGGAATCATTACCTACAACCACTAAACCCATTGGTTGTCTACCAGGTAAAACAACACCCCCAGAACATACTCTACATTTATCGTCCTGTATACCAGTCAGTGTACCTCTTATACCACTACAACGCCCAAAGCTTACAATAGTTACACTGTTTTGAATTTCTACCAACACCTCTCCTACAAACTGAGCATGGGAATTTTCCTGATGGCCATGGTGGTGCAATTCCTTTGCCACTTACTATCACTTTTTTCTTTGACATATTGACCTTTAGTCCTTTAGATTCAATCCCTTCCTTCCATTTATTAAAATTAAGAACCAACTCTTCCATACTCTCCCCGATTAACACAAGATCATCTGCATCATCTGCGTACAACAATTCCCGTGGGCACCCTACTTTAAATTCCAGTTTTAAAGCCTCTATCATTATTATGATAAGCAAAAAGCTAAAAACAGAGCCTTGGTGAACACCAACCTTAACGAAAAATTCCTCACTGGATTTCACAAATGAGATAATCATTCTTCAATTCCTGATTTCCTTATTATTCTAATTAATGACACCATTCTATTGCAATAACAATATCTTTTTTTTTAAAGATAAAATTTTGGTTCATCTCATAATTTTCCTCATAAAACATCACAATCTTGAAAAGTCTTAAATCGGCTGAATATTCAACAGCAGTTTACTCTTTGAAAATAGAAGAAATTCCCTGAAAATAGGAAAGTATAAATGTTGAAAGTAAAAAATCAATTAGCTAAATAAAATAAATTTAAAAATCTCAAATAAAATAAATCATATAGAATCAAATTAAATTTGTGTAAAGAAACCCTAATTTAAGGCGCTCCTTGCAAATATTTTGATTCAAAACCAAGTGCCCTAGACTCCTATTAAAATCTTAAACAAGGTGAAGCTAAAATTCTACTTGCAACATTGTTCTGATGCAAAGTTTTCTTTCATTAAACAATAAATATAATTTAAAGAAACTTTGAAATTTTAGTATAAAATCTTTTTTGAACAAATTTGAACGTAATTTTAAAACTTGTGAGTATGTTATAACCAAAACATCTCAAATCAAACCAAACAGAATCGAATTCCACTTTCAAAATTAATTTGGGCAACAATAATGGACATGTACAACTGTATTTAAGACAGATAAATATACAGTATAAATATACAGACTTCCGTGGATAATAATAATATTACCATTATTTTAACGCCCTGCTTTATTTTTTACTTTTTTTTTTAGGTTTTTTAAAACCTAAATATTGGCCTAATATTGAAATTTTTTCCAGGAACTATCCATATATTTCTATCAGGTTCTAATTTAACAGAAATCTAGTTAAAAGTTAAATTTGGACGTGAAACTCTCTTGTGAGAAAAAACAACCTTTCTTACTTGAGTCTGGAGTGCCATTGGAATGCCCAATATTTTTATTTTTTTTTTTATTTAAATCTTTGTCTACCTGCAAGTTCAAAAAAAACAGAGAGAAGTGCCATCAAAAAATAATCTAAAATGTTATTTGAGAGTGTTTGTTTAAAAATAACAATGGTCCAAGAGCAGAATCTTGTGGCACCCTCCAGCATTGATTTTAACCAAAATGAATTTTGAACATTTAAAAGTGCCCTTAGTTGAAATTTGGATAAATAATTCGTTAACAGTTTAAAAGCTTTTTTCAGTTCCGAAAAATGTTCAATTTATACATTAGGTCATGCCAACACTTTATTAAACGCTTTTAAAATATCAAGAAATACCGACTCAGCAATATAAAAAAAAATATAGTTATAATATATAGTTATAATTATAGAGTTATAGAGTATAGAGTATAGAGTATAGAGTATAGAGTATAGAGTTATAATTATGTTACAACAAAAATATGTCTGTTGCTAAGATTTAGGCATGTTTTGAGTTCAAAGTTCTCAGTTCAAAGATATTTTAAATACCTATATAATGCCTTATCTAAGGCTAGTATCTATCTTATAAATAGAACCACTAAACGGGCTCAAGTACCATCTATGGTGGTACATCTTCAAGTCTTCCTTGTTAAGTCACCTGTTAAACTATCAGCAGCTCAAAAAATTACATATGCCATAAATTCAGTTCATTTGAAAGTTTTCCTTACAAAATTAGTGAAAACACTCATTAATAACGCTTTATTCAATTACTAATGCCTGTGCTATGATTCAACAAACTAAAAACGAGAATACCTCTTCTCGACTGCCAATTTCAGCTTGCAGCATACACTGGTGTGGGTCTATAAACTGAAGTATGCCATCTTGTGTGAGCACAGCTAACAGCTAAAATACATACAATCTCCCTCTATAATAAGCTATAATAAGCCATATACATTCAGAAAGTTTTTAGGATTAAAAATTAGCAGATAACCAGGATCAGGATCAGGATTTCATTAAATCATAAAAACTTTTAAAAATTGAACTCGGCTACATTGATGAATTATACGCCCAGATTTTTAAAACCTTTAGAAAATTTTCGAACCTCGTTTCATGATTACAAATATTGTGTGATTGCACAAAGTTTTGGAAAATGAAAACTCCATTAAATTTTTTAAATGATACATTGAACTAACAGGAGAGATCGTGTGAAATTCTTACTTTCAACTGGTTGACAGATAACTGATCTTCAACAAATTGCATTGCTTTCACTTGTTTGATATTTTCAGGTAGTTCTATAATCTGTATGAGTTTTCGGCTATCCAAATTCCATGCATGTATGAAACGAGATCTAAAATGCAAAGAATCTTGATTACTTACTGATTATCACGGGAATATCTCAAATATTAATAATACGCTTAAAAAAATTTTTTTTTAATTAGTTATAACTCTAACAATGGTGGAAATATAAAAACAGTCAATGAACTAATCATTGGAGTGTCTTGCAATAAAATAAGTTTTGTAAAAATCAAAATAAGCTACCATATCTTATTGAAATCTTGCTGACTATGCATTTCTTCTACTTCCCTATCAATTTAGCTATATCTCTTTTATATTGACAGTATTGGATAGATAATTAACATTAATAAAAATTTATGTTCTTAATAAATAAATATATAAAATATTTCATGGTACACAGGGATTACAATTATAAAAACAAAATATTAGATACAATATTAAATAAATATTAATTATAAATACTAAATAACACATAAGGTAATGTATATCAGGGGTATAAAAATTTAATTTTGTGAAACATCAGAGATAAAATACAGTTAGTTCTCAGTAATATTTCTTAAAGGTGTACAATTTTAGATTTGTCATGCATATTGTCATAAAAATCATTCCAAATTAAAGCACCCCTACAACATAGAGAAAACTGACAAAAACGAGAGGTTGCCGACACCTTTTAATTGGATCAGGAGTGAAAGCAAAACACAATTTATAAAAAAAAAATGTCAAAAAAAACATCTTTAGTTTTAACAGATTTGTAGATTCAGTGGAAGGGTAAAATTGAGGGGCACAATACATAACAAGAATACACAAAAAGCTTATTTAATAATTCTTCTCTTGCAAATTGCCATACCAGACACCCATAAATTGTCATATCACACATCCATATATTGTCACATCACACACCCATAAACTTTCATACGACATACCCATGAACTGTCATTTCACACACTCAAAAATTGCCATACCACACACCCATAAGTTAGATGAGAATAAAACAGAGCAAACTGCTTTACGAGATTTCAATGTAGCATAATGACTGAGTTTGCTAAGAGCAACAACTGTTTGAGTGGGCTTTTTTATAAACATATTGTATTCCCAAGATAAATGCTCATCAATTAAAATAACATATTTTACATACCTATTTATGAGGAGTTATACTGCAGTCGTTTATTTTCATAATGAAACTAGACGGGATTTCAATATTACATAAATACAACGGTTTCAGTTTTCGCCTCATTAGTTGACAGTTTTTTACTTCTTAACCGTTAATTTTTACATCTCAAAATTAATATCACATTGAATACTAGAAAATTTATTACCAGAATAAATTATATTTGTGTCTAATAATAAAAATGAAATAATAAATGAATAAATAAAAAAAAATAGAGTCAATTGTCCAAATTTAACAAATGAGTTGCTATCAAAGATAAATGAATTGACTTTTGTAGTCTAAACTACTATCAATAGAACACCACCATACTATGAGGAAATGTGTAAATAACAAATGATGAAATATACTCACTGTATATACTCTGGAAAATGATTTTATATTTCCAAAAGAATTATAATGCATAAATATATAATTAATTATATAATTATATTAATATAAATAGCATTACAGATACACAGTTTTTTTTCTCTTAACTTCATCTTGTATCCAAAGAGTTGATTAGAACAGTGTTGTTGTTTTTAACTCTAATTGGGTATGTAATGAACAACAAATGTTCTCCAACACCTTATTGCAATCAAGACATCCTGTTATTGCACATTGCCTAGTGAGAAAAGTGTTCAAATGGATTCAAATGTAACAAAAACGTGAAGCAGAATTAGATTCGATAAATTTTTCCAATAAGTCAAATTTGTTTTCAACGCTAAATTAAAAATACAAACTAACCTTCCAGCGCCCACCAACACTTTACAGTCACTTGTAATTGAAAAACATCTGTAGCCTGGCTTGGAATCAATAGGTGGATGCAGTTGATATAAACATTTCATGGTCTCACTGTCCCAAACAAATATACTATCATCTTTGAAGCAACTTAATATTTTGTTGCTATTAGGAAGAAAGAAGACCTGTAAGAAATAGATTGAAATAATGAAGTGGTGTATTTCAGTGCTCACTTGGATGCCTTATTAAAAAAATCCAACATTCATTCAAGAAAGAAATTTAAGGAAATGCAACTTTAAAAATAACAACAATTTTGGGAAAATTCTTAAAAATGTGATATCAATACACCAAGCTTTAAAATCCAAATCAAAATACGAAAATTTTGCAGTAATCTACCTGGAAGTCCAAAAACATCCGGATAAGCTACATTGGTCAAGAATTTTTTAACCCAAGTTCCTGAATAAAAAATTCCCACATATATTTATAGAGGCCAAATCGCCACAAAAACATGACATGACCAGATTCTGTTTTCCACTTTTTATCTAAAAATTCAGACAACTTCATGCAGTCTCTCAACGAGAATCTTTATGGTGAGCAATTCTTTAAAGCCTCTGTGTGACCACTACTGATGATCAGACAAACTGTCACACTCTGCATAGTATCAAATAAACAAGCAAATGACTCTTTTACTAATTTTCTATTGCTGAAGGTGATCTAAAAAGACAGGTTCAGATTTTTTGTAAATGACTTGCATAAGAAAAAGAGTATTACCAAACTCAAGCACATTTGTTTGTTATTTTTGTTTATTGGTTCAAAGAATTCTCTGTGTAAAATTTCACGCCACTTAATTTAAAATCCAAAGCAATGATAGAAAGAAGACCTAATAAAGTCATTTTGAGAAGCCTTATTCATTTCAATAATACTAGTACTAATGTAAACAGTCCTATCCAAAAATTATTCCTAAAAATAAAAGTATTTTGAACATTGGAACACTCCTTTTTAGCAGATGAAACAGAAACACCATAGAATCTTCTGTAAAATTTAAAATTCTTTTTTAATTCAATGGACGAATTTGAACTTTATTCCAGATAACGGAGAATTATTTCCAGTATTTATTTTAAGGTAGATTTTTACTCTTATTAAAATATTTCACTATTTTCACCCTGCAACAACATTAAACATAATAAACAAAAACAATAAAATAACAATAACATATCTTCATTTTATTCTTTATTAGCACTTTATTTGAAATGAGAATTAAGAAGTATGTTACTGGTGTAAAAAACAAGTTAAACATAAAAAATGGCACCATTTGTACAAAAAAAAAAAAAAACCTGATAGATCAAGACAAAAAATATATGCATTTTTCATAAAATTTCAGATGCTTACTTTTTAAAAATTAATGGTATGTTATGAATTAATCAAAAACTAATAAATACTAAATATTAATGAAATAAAATATCAATTAAACACTACAATAAACCTGGCCGCTTGATGCTCTATATCACTGCATCAAGAATAAATACCAACCTGTTGCACTCCTACGTCTTGAGCACCACTTAATGTTCTACATTTCAAAAACATGTTTAAGTCCCACAATATAGTGGTATCAAAGGATGATGAAAGAGCGTAGCGACCAGATCCATGGATAGATAATGAATGAATAGCAGATGTATGACTCTTCATTGTGTTAATTAGCTCCTTGTTGACTAAAGAAAAAAATTTAACAAAATTTAAAAAAATGATAAACACCAGAGGCTTGATGATTTTAAAATCTCTTGAAATTTCTATCTTTTATCATCTATACATTCATATTTGAAAATTTTATCAAAGATTTATAAGCAGTTCCTTTAAAACAAAAACATTAAAAAAAATTATTTTTCCTGATAATATCATTTGAAAAATAACCAGGAAAAAAAATAACAGTAAAAATTGATAAATGCCTAAATTACAAATAAACGTTTAAAACAATCTTTTACTCAAAAACCAAAAAAAATCAAGGATTTAAAATAAGTTTCGAAATGAAAATTCAATTTCAACAACGATAAAAATATTACAAAAAAAGTATCTAAACTAAAATATTACCAACATTGTAGCATCTTATTTCGTAGTTGGATAACGCCACGAGAATTTCATTTACACGATAATTGTTCCAAGATATCGAAGTAAGAGAAAATCCACTTTTACATACTATATCAAACCTTAATAAAATCAAAGACTATTTATTAGAACTAGCTGCAATTGTTTAAAGGTGTACAATGGTCCTTCTACCTAAGCAATTCTTAAGCAAGGTCTTAAAAAAGTCAATAATACTTTTATTTTATAAAAAAATTTTAAAAATTTACATTTCTATTGGACTTTTTAAAAGCACTAGAGGAGCAGCCCGAGCCTTGTTATTGTGCGCAACTAGGTTATGACTTTTAAGGGTTATCGGCATATATTTAAGAGATATTTTGAAGGGTAACCTACCATAAATTAGCTGATCTTACCCAAAATTAGCCTATCCAACCATAAATCACCCTATTCTAACATAAATTAACCTATTCTAACATAAATTAACTTTACTAGATATCCTAGTTTATCAAAGTTAGATAATAAAATTGCAATTTGAAATTGGATCAATGCCTGGGAAATTGTAATAAATACATTTCAGCTAAGTGAATGAACTAGCCATATTTCTCAAACCTAACGGTGAGTGCTGTTTCTATATACAGCTATAAAATATATGTTTTAAACTACTGTGTTGGTTTGAAATTAGGTGAAATACATGCAGTTTTAATGATGCTTTTCTAACTCTTTAACTTAATAAAAAAATCAAGATTAAATTATGATGAAATGCAGGCAATAATTTTAGAATTGCTTTTTTCATTACAACTAGTTATATACAAAGCTTAAGTTTTTTGAACAAATATAAGTTTTTCTTCTCTGTAAGTTAGCCAGACACCATCTCCTTTGAAAACATCTGCTTTAAAAAAAGCCTCTTACTCCTTAAGACCTCCTTAAAATCTATCACAAAGTTTAACCTGGTCATAAAACATTTCATTTGTTACCTGTTTCTCTCCAGATTAAGTACAAAAACATTCCCTTGGTGATCTGCTGTTGCCACTCTTTCACTAGAAAAATCAATAGCAGCATGTAGAAACCTAATATGGCTTCGTGTTGAAGACTCTGAAGATGATTGAAACGTCTCTGTGATAAGCAGATAACCACTAAAACAATGAATTTAAAACAATCTTTAAAAAGTTTTATTTTTCTAACTAGAAAAAATTGGAAAACAATTATTATTTATCACTGGTATATACATATAAAAAAAAAAAAAACAAGACTAATGAAAACCTCATTTGTTTATTTAAATTTCAGAAAATAATTACTTATCAAGTGAATTTACACTTTAAACTTTAAACCAACTAAATAATACTTACGTTACAAATGTTTAAATGATAAACCTTGGCAAAAAAAAAAGGTTTCAGACTTGAACAGCTTTTCTGAAAACGGGTTTTAATTCTTGATAGGATTTCTTTGTAATAAATTTTAAAATATCCGCTATTTATGAATAACAATTAAAATATTTAGTGGCCACAACAATGATGCATTGTTTTGATCAATTGTATACATTCAGTCTCTAATCACTCCAAACTTGATTAAACTTACGTGATCAAAGCTGAAGGCTGATTTATTAGACAAAGATTTAAATACAGCGCCTAGCAGACATAATGAAAATGAGTTTGGGTCAGATAAAAACCTTCAAAGTAGAGGAGTATAGCTTTTCAAAATTAAAAAAAAATTGGTAAATTTAATTAAAAGTTTTATTTTAACGCCTTGACATATGATGTAAAACAGCTGTAAAAATGATATAAATTATAATTGATTTGGAATGAATAATTTGAAATGAGTTCCAGTTAAACAGTCAACACCAATGGTTTACTTTTACACCATCCCTCAAATAATTTCCAGTTAAACAGTCAACACCAATGGTTTACTTTTACACCATCCCTCAAATATTTTCCAGTTAAAAATTCAACACCAATAGTTTACTTTTACCATATCCCTCAAATAAGTTCCAGTTAAATAGTTTACTTTTTATGAGTTTACTTAAAAATATTTAACATTAAATGCGTTCAAATTTATTCTTCATTACTTTTCTTTTATGGGAAGCATAAATGAAAATTTTAAAAAAATTTGGTGACTTTTATCAAAAAGTGACGAATCATTATCGTGACGAATGGTTCCCAGCTTCTGATTTGTTTTCTTCTGAACAGTGCTCTTTCCACTGGATTGCTTAGTTTCAAAATGTACATAGTTTTAAATATATTTAAATAAAAATATCATATAATATAAACAATATGATGAATCAATAATAATTTTTTATTAATATAATTAATATAAATGAATTAATATAAACGAATTAATATAATTTTTAACTAGATGATAATATTTTAGCTTGAGTCTTTAATAAAATTTCTGTTGAGCGTTCAAGCTAAAGCTATAATTACAACGCACCAACACACTGTAAAAATTCGAGAAAAGTCAATAAAATTATTATCTTTTCAAAAGATAACAATTTTTGACAGCTGCATAAAAAAATTTATTTTATTCTGAAGACACATTTTTACCAGCACATATTTTTCTTAAGCACCATATTGAAAATACAAACATTTTATTTTGTGCATACTTATAAGTCTCTTCCACACATGATTTTTTTTTAAAAACACGTTACAGCAGTGTTTACACCAAAATCAGGAAATATTGCCATTTTTTAAAGAATCGTAATTTCAATAAATTGTTTCTATTCAATTCAATTATTTTAATGTGGGGCCAACAAATAGTTCTATGAACTAATTTATTACAGAATGGCCCGTTGGTTTGGTTCTGGTATACTTTTTGAGATAATGGTAAAGAAAATCATTGGTTTCTGTAAAATCAATAAAAATTTTGTTAAATAAATTAAACAACTAACATGAACACAAAATCAGTTGAAACTAACTTACTAAGTTAGTAACAAATATGTTTGATTTTTTTAAACACAGTCAAAAAACAAAAGAAACAATCAATATAGACAAAAGTTTGGTAAAAGAAAAAAACTCAGAAAATTGTGTATGACAAAAAAAAAAGTCTTTTTTTAAAGGAATTCTTTTTTCTTTTTAATCAATTATTTTTTTCAGATTTGATTTTCATTTTGTTCACAGTGATAAACTATTTAATTTTTTGTTAGAATTTAAAGTTCATCTTTGCTATAACTTATAACCCTTTGAAACACAGGTTTCTACAAAATTAAAGTTTTACCTATTAGATTCAAAATGTTTATAAAAACCAGGTTAATTAAATAAAATAATACAATGTACAAACTGTACATTTTTAAAAAAATACTGAAAACAAAACGTGAAAAATTTAAGCTATGTACATAATAAATATTGTTGGCAATGAGTCTGAGCCCTTGTGTAATAACAATACATATTCATGACTATTTTTGGTTTCTAAATTAACCATTAAACTACTGTTACATCACAACTAAGATGACTTGGTAAACACTTGGTAAATTCTTTCTTGCACCTTTTCATTTTTAGGTATAAATTCTTCGTGATTTGCAAGAAATTTTTGGCAGAACTATAAGCTTTATGCAAATGTATATGAATACCAAAAACATGGTGTAAACATGTGTGATGTTAATTCCAGCTTCGCTCAACTAATGAGTATATGATAGTACATATATATTAAGAAAAAGTACATCGCAAAAAGTTATGTTTTTAAAAAAGATATTGTGAATCCCTGACTCGCATCACATTTTGCGATTTACGATGTGCTAACTTGAACACTGCAGATGGAAGGAAAGGTCCCATAAAGCAGTTGTAAAAAGTAAATGGAAAGTAATTTTGTTTTTGAACCATTGATGAAGCTGAATATTTCTCACCCTGTTCATCAACAGTGTGAAGATCATCTTCCAAGCTGCAATTTCAACCTTATCAAAAGACTTGTATTTTTTCCTGAGGATGAAAAAATCATAATCAATATCAACTTGCAAAGGAAATTATCAGGCAAATCATTAATGAAAATTTTAAGAAAGTAGGTCCCAGAACATAATCTTGAGGGTAGGTCCTAAAATAACCTTAAGGGTAGGTCTTAAGATAACCTTGAGAGACACCAGAATTTATAAAGTAAAAATTTGAAGAGAGACCATCAAAGACCACCTTAATTTCTCTGCCTAAAAAAAAAGACTTAATGGTATTCAAAACCTCATCAGTGATACCATATGACTTCATCTCATGGAGAAGAGACTGATAGATAAGTATACAGATGACAGTCAGAGCAACAATAGTAGACTTACCAGAACGAAAACCATACTGATGATCAGAAAACAGATTGAACAGCTCTAAGTAACATGAGAAATTTTATCAGAGCTTTAGGATCAAGAGTAGTGACAATATTTACAGCCATTTTGGTTGAAATGTTGAGATGAGTCATATTAGTCCTAAATGTAAAGTCAGGCAATATGTGTCCAGAATCATCGAGAGTGGAGTTACTTCTAAACAGCTCATAAAACAGTTCTGCCTTATTTCTAGCAGAAGTCATGACCTCAGATTCATTGAAGAATGGAGGGATCAAGGACACACCTACCTTTATTTTAAAAACTCCCATAGATGCACCAGAAGTCTTGAGATCCAATAAATTGAGTGACCAGATGTTCATAGAACTTTTTTTGGTAATAGAGTTTAATCTTCTCAATGAATCTTTCACAGGCATTGCAGGTTCTGGTAAAAAGACGTATTCTCAACACATTTAGTACGCTGAAGAAGACAAAATAATTGTTGCAACAAGCAATTGTGCCTGAAATTGTTGGAGAAGACCATGGACTTGAATGTGGTTTCACTTGATAATCTTGAGGAAATTAAGTGTAGACTAAAAACAACACATATATATATATATATATATATATATATATATATATATATATATATATATCATAAATTTGAAACGAAACATTCAGGAAGGGAAAATTTACTTGAAAATGACCGACTTAATATTCTTCAGAAGGAGCAATTAGAATTTCTTTTCTTTTTTAAATATATTTTTTTTTCTTTTAATGCTATTTTACCGTTTTGTCCATCGATAAATTTTGTCCATCGATAAATTATTTATTAAACAAAAATAATAATAAATAAGGCAAATGTAAAGATCAATGTTAATTATACTTACTATTTCAAATAATGGATTGAGCAAGACCAAGGATAAAAATGGTACGCTCGGGCCAAAATAAAGATAATGGATTGGATTTATAGTTATTAATTCCAATTTTTGAGTTACCTTTTTTTTTATGATGTTTACCCAGTCAAAATAATATCACAAAAGGAAGAAAAGGAGATGAAAGGACTAAAGTATTTCCAAATTATTTGTGTTTTTAACGCAGGAGCAACAAAAAGTTTTTGAACCAATTTATTTCAGAAGGGCCCACGGGTTTGGTGCTGGCGTACTTAGAGCTCTATTTGAGCTTACGGTAAAGAAAGCCATTGGTTCCGAGGTGGATTCTAAATTATGAAAGACTAACCAGTCCTGATGCATTTAACTGTTCTGCAGTATAAACTGTTCCGCCGCAACGCCCACATGAGTTTCCTCCTAGATAACTCTCCGTGTAAAGTGAATGTGTAAGAGGGGCGTTATTAGTTGCGTAAGAACCATCACCTGCATCCATACTAAGTGTGCCAGCACCTGCGCCATATCCGTACCCTTTTGGACCGTAAAACTTCCCATAACACGTCTTGCAAAATATTTCTTGAGCTGTAATGAAAAATATCTTTTAATTATTTGAATAGTTTTATAAAAAACCATGCTATATTTCACCAGATCAGAAGATAAAATTTAGAGTTTAGAAAAGTTTAGAAAAGCAAGTGATCTTGAGAGACCGACGATTTAAAATACCGAATCTTTAGATCAAGCAGATTACTGATATCTGATGGATCTGCAGAACATTCAGAAAAGTTGAATTCTCAGATCATTGCAT
This sequence comes from Euphysa ruthae, assembly GCA_035046665.1. NCBI lineage: Eukaryota > Metazoa > Cnidaria > Hydrozoa > Anthoathecata > Corymorphidae > Euphysa > Euphysa ruthae. Next base: position 28,554 of record JAUZNK010040187.1, read on the forward strand.
TTCTAGATTGGAATCTTCGGATAAGTTTAGTTTACAAATATTCTATTTTAGATTAATGAATCTTTAGATCAGGGTATACTAAACTCACTCAGTGTGTATTTAAATTAGTTGATTTTCAGAAAAGTGGATTTTAAGATGAAATGAGATTTTAGATGAAAGAAGACGCCAATGGTCAATGTATAAGAAATTTAAACCATTATTTTCATAGGATTCACCTAAGGCAATCATATTACTCTAATTTAATAATTCTTATGTTTTTAAAAGAATATCGATGTAAACTTGAAGAAAGACCAAAAAAAAAACAAAAAAAAAAAACAATGAAGTTTAAAATCAAAACCCACAATCTATTTAAAAAAGTGCTAAATTTAAATTCAAGGAAATTCGGAAAACATAAAATGAACCAATAATAACCACTTGAGCTATTTTTGCGAAAGCAAAAAAGCGAGCGCAGCTTTGCAGCTGGAGCTCATTTGGCAGTAATGCGAAAAATTATCTTTTTGTTTGTTTTTTCTGTATACGATATACCAAAAAATCTTTTTTGTTTGTATAAAAAATTCTTCCAATAGATCAAAACCAAATTAAAAGTAATTTCAGTACTGTTGGCGCAAAATATATTTCTATTTAGCCACAGCTATTTATTGTATATTTATCATTGGTAGCGTAAGAAAATTTGTTGTTTGGTGAATTCTGTTGCAGTTTTCATCTATCATCAATTAGCATATACCATTTTTAACTTTGGCTTGCCAACAAGCTTGCCATGCTTTCCCAAATTTTGATTTAAACACAAAAATATAAAAAATTTCTCATTAAACTTTTATGGAATAAACGTGCAGGTATAGAATAAATCTATTATTGCTAAACTGCACGTCTTTGGGTTTTCGTGGCAAAGTAAGTGAATTGAAATTGTACTTGGAATGCCCCATGGTTCTATTTTAGGACCTATACTATTTTAGGACCTATACTATTTTAGGACCTATACTATTTAGTATTTTTTCAAAGATATATTCTAATTTACCCTAAAAACGGAAATCTGTCATTTCGCTAACGATAATACTATTTACTCCTGCATTACATTTCTTTTAAAAACGCTCGAAATCAAGTAAATAACGATCTTTGTCAGATTGATCTCTGGTTTCATAACAACTCTATGGTTGCCGCCAGCCCAGGGTAATTCCAGCATATATTTCTAGGGAAAAAAAGTTCCTGAAACCTACTCTATCCTTACTCCTGGTTTAGAGATTTCTTCCTGTAAACTATTTGGTGTTACTATTGACTGCCATTTAAATTTTTCTTGTTGTATTAAGAGAGTTTGCAATAGAGTAAACAATCAGGTTAGCGTTTTATTGAGAACTAGGCATGTTTTGAGTACATGCCAAGGTAAAGTAATTTTAAATACCTACATTTTGCATTATTTTTTCTACTGTCCATTAATAAGGATGTTTTTGCAAAAAGTCTAGTCTAGTTTTTATTGAAAAGGCACGTAAACGTGCACCGAGAGCTGTTTATAATGACTGTATATTAAGTCTTCCGGTACTTTTGAAGAAGGTCGAAGTGTAAAAAAACACTAAACCAGTTGAATCCAAATTTTCTTTGGAAAAATTTTGATCGTAAGGTTACGTCTTATAATCTTTAAACTTTATGTCTTGTTAAACTCCTGATATAGTCAATACGGTCTCTGAAATGAAATCAGGCTGCAACTGATTATGGTTCAAATTATAAAACTAAAGAATCTATATAACTGATTACTTACATTCTTTATTTTCAGCCACTGTTGTTGAGGACAGAGTATTGTTGCAAATTCTACATGTAAAGCAGCCTCCGAAATGCCAAGATTTACCTGCAGCTAATCGCTCTTCAGCTGTATACACTGATTTCTGACACCTTCCGCACTTTGGGGCGCCGCCATATTTAGGTGCCATATATATATATATATACTTTAGAACTATATATTAAATCTAAAATAAATATATAATTGAGATATAAGAATTTTCGCATTGTTTAAGTACTCAATTGAATTTACATTGAAGGGTTGGTTAAACACGACAAACCGCCTTCCATTGATAAATTTAAAAAAATACATTGAGTTATTTCATAAGGAAACACGCCATATAAATAAAACAGAGATATAAAATCAATGATTTTATTGTACCAATCTATTTGAAAAAAAGCACACAAAATCTCATTTTGATTGCTCCACTGAAGTGTTTATAGTTTAGAGCCTCGACATCCTGCCTGACTATATAGGAACCATTTTATATTAAAAATGAGAATAAATCGATAAGATGAATAAATAACATAATTCAATATCATAAAGGAAGTTAAATTGTGATAATTTATCACAATAAGATTTTGCAGTAAATTATCTTATTATTAGATAATTTTCGATCCAAATTAATTTTATATTAAGATATTAAGACGTGACTTAAGAATATTATAATAATTCTTCCCTGTTATACATCGCTCATATTATAAACGGTATTGGACTTGTATCAAGACTTGACGTTAATTTATTTACAACTTCAATTCTAAAATCTATAATCCATTATTGTTTCCATGAAAAATTCTTAGCAAAAATTGTTTACTGAAAATTAATTTGTTTTTTAACGAAATGTTTCACTTTTAAAATTAGGGTTAAATATAAATTTTGGTGGGGGGTACTCTCACTTACACTTCCTAGGATAGAATATATTCATTAATATGGACTTACAGAAGATTTTAAATTCCAAGATTTCGCATCAAAACATAAAATATGTATTTGGCTTATGATCCACAATCGAATCCCTTATGTTTACTTTTAGGCATTTTGCAATGGGTTTGATATGATTTAACTCACCCCATTCTCACCACATCTTTGTCAATTTCTTCACCTTCCCTTACAGTTAGGAAAAGCATTCATACTTAGATCCATGTTTTATCTTCTAGACTTCTATATGTTAATATATAATATTTCACAATTTGCAGACATGCTAGTCATTATATTTGTACCATTCTTAGCTATGTTTTGAAATACAACTGCCGTCCAGCAACAGTATAACGTTATATTAGGAAGCATATATATTGTTTATCAACAAAACCACTTACCTGAGATCAGATGTCGTATTTTCACGCGGGACGCGTAAACGCTCTAAAACCACGCAGTGAAAATAATTCATCTGAGAACATTAGAGGATCTCTTTGAACCTTTTACCTTGCCATCTCTGTTGTAAATAATGACTCGCCAAAAGCTACGTATAGTTCTCGGAAAGCCGCTTTTGCGCAATAAATATTACTCGTCATCATAAGATGTGATTTCCAATAATAAACAGCGCACTTTTAGTTAGCTTTTTTACTTGTTTTTAATCTTTACATTTTTTTATTTTTTAGTAGGTGTTGAATCAAAAAATAATAAATTAATAAATAAGCAATTAATAAAGAATTAAATAAATGATAATTAAGAAAAAAAAAATTCTTTTCTGATTGGTTTTTTTTTTTAACTTTTTCATAACTTGCACAAAATCCTCTACGAGTGAGTTCTATATCAAAAACACTGAATGTTCTAAAATCCTAAATCGTAATATTTAGCCTTCAGAACGGAGTGTGCAAATATGGAGATCAGGATCTGATTTCAGGTAACAAAACCACATATATCGGGCGTAAACTTTAGTGACTTCCTTTATAGAGCGGATTATTGAGTTTTTATGAATTTCTGTAACCAACACTCGTAATACTCTGTAACCAACACTCGTATTATTCTGTATTGAACTAATAGGAAAAATATATGTAATAGGAAAAAAATTAATAGAATTAGCTTTATAAAAATTAATTTGAGATCAAATCTTGAAATACATCTAAAAATTATCTGAAAATCTTCACGGATTTTTCACAGTGTTTTGAAAGGAAATGTTGCTGAATACAACTGAGCTTCATCACAATGCTTTCAGTGATCCGTGTTTTGAAGAGTTTTTGTCATATCTTCTTTCTGTTATGTTCTCGTAGCACATTTCAGCATCAAAGCTCTTAATCTCGTAATAATCGTGAAATTAGCTAGCCAATATCCATTTCGGTATGTAAGGTTGCAAGCTTCATTAGATTAAAGGTTTTATTTGAGTAATCGCATACCCAATGTTGAATTTGAATCCATCACCTTGAATTTACCAGTCAAATTCTCTAAAACTTGCGCTGTTAAGTAATGCCAACTTCTTTGAAATAACTTGAGTGAAATTAGACATTGGGAAGATATTTAAATACATAGCCAACAATATTTTAAAAAATGATACTGGTATCATCCTAGCATGAATTATGACGCACCATAAACAGCAATAATACTAAACACGTAAATAAAATACCATATTTGAATATTCTTAACAAATAAAACTATCTTTCTTGTGTACAAACTTTCTTTCAAAATAAAAACATTGTTATTTATTATATTTAAGATATAAAACTATCTGCTTTTAAAATAATTTTGTGCCGAAAATACAATTTCTGTTCTATTATAAGAATTTGCGTGTGTGGTAATAACAGCCCTAAATTCCTTATTTTTACAATTATTTTACGGATTTCTTACGATATTTTTTTTTTTTTTTTATCAAGCATATCTAAGAAAATTTAATATTAACTGGTAATGTGTTGGGAAAAATTTTAAATAATTCTTAGAGGAAACAAAATACTCCTTTAACGTAATTTGTTTGAGTGAAACCTGGGTTACTGATAAAGATTTCTACGATGATTCAAATTTATCATTAGATAATAATAATTCAATTCATTCTCAAAGAAATACTGGAAAACGTGGTGGGTGACTAGCGGTCTATGTTAAAAAAAACCTAACATTTAAAATAAGATTTAAATTGAACTAAATGCGATGGAGTATATCTATCAATTGAATTAATAAATAAATCTGTTAAAAATTGTATTATTACATGTTGTTAAAGACCACCAGAAACGGATGTTTACAAATTTAATATTCATTTGAATAAAATATTTGATACTTCAAATCTAGAAAAGAAACTTTATTTTTTTAAATGTTGGAAGCAATCCAGCAAATAAAATACCAGCTGTAAATAAATCATTTGAAAGTTATTTAACAAGAAATCAAGAGTTTATTAAAGACTATGAACTCACTTTTGAAGAATTTGAATCAGCGTTCAAATCACTGCAAAGAAACAAGGTTTGCGGTGTGGATAACTTAAATGACGAAATCAAAATCCCTCTTTTTAAAGTTTGTAACAACTCGATCAGCAAAGGAGTGTTTCCTGACTTTCTAAAAGTAGCAAAAGTAACCCCCATATTTAAGTCTGGTGATACTTCACTCGTAGATAACTATAGACCCATTTCAGTTCTGCCAATATTCTCTAAAATTTGCGAAAGAATTATTTGCAATAGAATTTTCTCTTTTTGTAACGAAAAGGATTTATTTTTCAAAAAACAATTCGGATTCCAAAAGAACTTAACATGCAATAATGCAACTTGTAAATGAAATAACTAACGCTTTTGCTTAAAAGGAAATGACACTAGGAGTCTTTATTGATTTATCAAAGGCATTTGACATGTAAATCATTTTATTTTACTAAAAAAAACTTAAATCTTACGGCATCAGGGGAACCACACATAAATGGATTAAAAGTTATCTAGCAAACAGAAAACAATTCATCTGTTAT
>JAUZNK010040188.1:0-17339 GCA_035046665.1 Euphysa ruthae
TGTATAACGTTTGAAAAATATCAAAATAGCTGTTCATCTATATTTTTGTATAACGTGTGAAAAATATCAAAATAGCTGTTCATCTATATTTTTGTATAACGTTTGAAAAATATCAAAATAGTTCTTCATCTGTATTTTTAGTCAAGTTTGTAACTGAGTAGCATTTAAAATGTCATGATAGTTTTTAGAGCATTAAATTATTAAATTATTTCTAACAATGATGTTCATGTAGAACCATGCATTTTTTGAACTTTTAGTTTTTTTAAAAATTGGTACTGTCTGTTTTTCACTGCTTAATTTTAATGTTCGTTCATTGCTTTTTTTCAATTTCGATTGGTGAGATTTGGCTTTATAATTTCTTGATGTTTAAGGAAAAAAAGGGAAACGGTTTTCATCAAATTATTTATTCGAAAAATTTTCAATCTCTTAGTCAAAAAAAAAGTTTATTATATATATTTTTCTTTGTCTATGTTTTACTATATATTAAAGTGAGTAAGAACTTTCTTTTGCATTTATACTTTACAATGGAATCCTTAAAATTGTAATGATTTTAAAAAATGTAACTTTCATAAAAAGAATTTTATGGGAGGTAAGCGTAACCCACAAGCTGAAATCGACAGCAGTTTTGCTTTTGAACTAAAAATAAACCACCTGTACTGAATTCTATGAAATTCAATGAAAATATTTTCTGAACAGCTTTATTTCGAATTATCATCTTTTCAGCACAAAAAAAATTTACTTGAGGATATTATAAAAACTTATTAATTAACTTACAAAAACAACTATAGGATTAAATTAACTTTGTGGCTTAAAATATAGTTTTAAACATTGATTTAAGCAAAAAAAAAAAAAAAATGAAACTTTAAGCAAAATCATGTTTTATCACACTACAAGGATAGCTTTCAAAACATCAATCTTTTTAGATTGCTAGTTTCAACTAGTTTGCTAACCTATGCAACAATCTCAGTTAAAATAATACCACATTCATAAAAAATTATATTCAACCTGGTAAAAAACACCATTAATCCCAATCAATTACAAACATTGACAAAAACAAGTTTCCCATCATTCAATTAGATAACAAAGAATTTTATCTGGCAATCTCATTAACCATGGATTTAAAAAAAAGTGTAAAAAACAAAGGTTTTTAACAGGTGGTCATTTGGGTCAAAACACACCATATGGTTATCTTTTATTTGGTTTGGTATATGGTTTAGTTCATGTAAAATATATGTACATAGTGACTGATAGATATCTCGAAATTACTTAGAAAATGTATTTTTTAACATTTTGGCAGAAATAGAATGTATTTTTTGGAGAAATATGTACTCGTTTTTGGCCAAGACGTACTTGGGAACTTGTTTTCAAAAATTATTTGCTAGAATGTTTCCAGACAGTAAAGTTGCAGCTGCCATAAAGTTAGCAAAAACTAAGCTAAGTTATGTTATAAATTATGGCTTCAGTCAATGCTAGTTGATGAAATAACAAAGTCACCTTGGTGCGTTATTTTTTTTGATGAGAGTTTAAACAGAGTTACAAAAATTGTCAAATGGGTTTAATAATACGTTTTTGGAATGAAACGAACAACAGTGTTGATTTAAGGTACTTGAACTTTGCATTTTTAGGTCATTAATGCATTGCATTTATCAAAGCATTTTAACGATCTTGATTTATCAAAAATGTTACAAATATCGATGGATAGGCCAAACACCAGTTGGAAGTTTTTAAAGAGCTCTCTAAATATCAGTTAGAATGTGAGTTAAATCCATTCATTGATATTGGTAATTGTGGACTCCGCATAATACATGGAGCTTTTAAAACCTGATCAGAATCAACTGCATGGGACATACTGTATATTTCAAAGGGATCATTTACTTTATGATACTCCCATAAGGCTTGGTGATTACTCAAGCATTACTATCTAATACACATCCATTAAGCTTTTGTGCAACAAGATGGATTGAAGACAAAATTGTAGCTGATCGTTTTCTTGAAATGTAGAATATATTGTTAGTATAGTTACATAATGGGAGAAACGAACCAAGTCCAAGCAACCATCTTCAAAGAGTTTTTTTTGTTAATGTACAGAAAGCAGTACATGACCCTCTTACCGTATGTAAATTACAGTTCTTTAGTTATGTTGCCAGTTTATTCAAACCGTTTTTAACATTGTACCTGACCTATCAACAAATGGTTCTATAAATTATGCTCGAGTTGATCACAGATATCATTTCATTATTGGTTGAACCAAGTTTTTGAGATATTGTAAAAATAGATTTAAAAAAATCCGAAAACCTGCTTCCAATCAAAAGTATAGCTATTGTGTTAGCAGTGGAGGTATCATTGAAGGAGTTAGTTCATTGAGACAAAGTGAAAATGATTCAAACAACATTTTCTTAAAGAGAAGTTTTTCGAAAGATGTCCACTGGGATCAACTTTAGTGAGGAATGTTACTTGTTTTTAGCCTTCAGAAATGAAAACAAACAGTATCGATTCCGACCATAGTATGCTAAGAAAATTGTTTTGTCTTCTTTTAAGCGTGAAGGTAGTGTCACCAACCAACAGCAAGAAATTTCTTAATCAGTAGTCAATCTTTAACATCTGATTTGAAGCATAATATGACAAATTTTACTGACTTTGAGCATAAAGTTGCACATTTGGATGGCTTCTTTTTTCAATAGTTGGGTGTTAGTAAGCATAAAGAACTAGCTTCTGTGATGAAGTTGATTTTTAGCTTATATTTAGCTGAAGCTATGAACAGGCATCAATTGAGCGTGGATTCATTATCAACAAAACATTTCATGAATTTCAATTAGTCATTTTTGAAGCTTATTAGTCATTTTAAAAAAATTGTTGGTTAAGTTGTGAGGGACAATGGTAATTTTTCAGTTGTTATCGGAGGAAAGATCCTATAATACACCATTATCCTGCCCTTTGAATGTATCCATTATAACCATGTGGAAATAACTCCAAATATGGCAGTAATTTGTCACTTGTTTCTACTCCTTTAATGGTACGTTCTGTGAGGCTTTAAAATTGAACGTTTATTTACCAGTATTGACTTAATAAAATGGTTTTGATTAATATTCATGACAAATTATCCTGGTATGTCATGCTCCATCATTTTTTGTGATGTCTTTTTTTTTTTCTTAGCATATATTTTTCCAATTAATTAGGTTTACCAGCTTTTTTAAAAACGTCCTTCTCACCCTTCCAATTACTCCAATATTTAAAAGGTGCTCTGTTAAATTGTTGCTTGCTGCTATATTTCAATGAATAATTTTTGATAGCTGAAGCAGTGTACCAAAACTCTTAGCATATTTGCCAATCTCTATCTTAGCATTTCCAGGAATATCTTTCTGTCATTTTTGTGCACGATTATATCACTTCATAATTTCTTACTCTACAAAAATTAACTCTGCGTTCGTTACATTTTTGGTCAATACAGCAAGTATATTAGTAACGGCAATCTCCTCTTCGTTATTTTCCTTTTAAAATATGTTGTAAAGTCGTGCTTATTCATATCTGTGGGCTATCTTCTTGTTCTAATAACTAGAGATACCGCGTTTGTGTTGGTGTGCGATTAATTTTTGTTTATTTTGAAAAAAGTCATTTGCTTGATAAACATAATATGGCTTATACAATCTAAAATTGTTTCTCGCGGGTTCCATGTATATAAAAATATTTTGGACAATCCAAAATCTGGGGATTATGTAGTGATTGAAATCGAGATGAAGTTTAAAAGAATTGATCCTTATTGATGTGCAGTCAAGACGTTGAACTGATCATCAGCGAAACTTATTACTGTTAGACATATACCCAGGAAATTACAAGTTATGTTTACTTTTTCATTAATAAAGAAGCTGGGAAAGTATACAGTTCCGTTTTTTCAACAAACTAACGTCCTTCTCCCATCCCAGCTGGCGGCTTAGAGATCCCACTAATATTTCATTTTCGATCCAAAAAATACATCACCCATTCAAAGATGATAGGTCTCATAACAAAACTAGGTGTTCACAGTTTTAAAAAAGTTTACGTAGAAAATTTATTTATTATAATTTTTTCCTGATATATATTGAAAATAATTATTTTTGTTGAACTTGGAAAGGAGGTGTTGTTTACAAACAAGACTTTTAAGGGAATTTTTATAATACTCTCATAAGAAGTAGGTAAGTATATTTCGTAAAGAAAAAATAATATAAAACAAATGAAATAGCCAAACCATAGTAACGGATATGACGCAAAATTGTAATTTACAATATTTTTATTGTGACCCATCGATTTTGCCTGGAAAAAGTGATCTTAATCATTTTAACTCAGGGGAAACTTGAAATTTAAACTCAGGGAAAATATATATTTACTCAGGAAAAACTCAGGGAAAAAAGAGTGGCTATTTAGATTCTCTAGATAATTTGTCCTTTTGCAATAAGTTTGATTTACTTTTTCCTTTTTTTTCATTAAAATTCTTTGACTACAGTTGTCACTTAAATTGATGCTTTTTTTTTTTTTTTTTTTATTTCTTTGCCTTGTCTCAAAAAAAAACGCTGTAAATTTTGTTTAAACTTTTTGAAAATTGAAAAATAGCGACTATTGTTTTAACTTTATGAGCATCTGTTTGAAAAATCTGGTTTAGGGGTTAATTAAGCCCTAAAATTGGTGTAAGATGGCATAATTTAGACCTAAAAATCATAACTTTTTATAAGCAACCCTATAACTTTTGGCTTTTTGTAATTTGCCTTTTCCTTCAGATGCATGTGGTTCTATAACATTAGTTTTCATGGTTCTTAGTTTTTTATAAAAACAATTATTTTTTGAATAATATTTTATTTTCGTAATGATCTGTCTAAGAGATGGTTTTAGGCAGATTTTTTCCCAATAAGTAATTTTTGACTGATTATTGGTCCAATAGATGATTTCAAACGAATTATTTGAGCATGGGTGGTCCCAAACTGAATTTAAGGAGGGGAACAATTGCTTAGAGCTTTCTTAAAAGGCCGACCTGAATCAGGCTGATATCCAGCGCAAAAGAATCTTCTTTTTTCTGGGATTCCAATGCTCGTTATTTATTCTGGAATTCCAACGATGATATATGATGAACTGCATCTTTTTTCTACTGCCTACTCTCAAGGTGTCTTTGTGGTTTTATTTCACAGAGATAACGCTTAATAAAATAATATAGCTTTTTTTTTGTTTTAGACATGTCCAAGTCAGCAATGAAGGGGCTATCGAGTTTTACAGAAGGTTTGGATTTGAACCCATTGAAACAAAAACTCAATATTATAAAAGAATTGAACCTGCTGACGCTTTTGTACTGCAGAAGACACTACGCCCGCTAATTAAGAAATAATGTTTATGTATCAGTTAATGTAACAATTCTATAGAATTGATATTTTTTTCGCTGATTACTCCATAAAAAATGGCATTCCAATCTGGTTAGCTCTATGTATTATGATCAGAAGTGGTTATGAATAAATTTTGTATTTCGTTATTAAGTGATTTTTTTATGACAAGAATTTACAGGAGAAGAAAGATTCTTATAATTTTTGATTTTGTTTATTGAGTTTCTGGTTCAAGAATTACGGTGATGTGAGGATAAACCTTACTTTATGGAATCCTGCATAACAAACATGGTCATAGGGTTTCTCCAAAACTCTGTTACTTTTTTTTAATTTTGCAAGCGACAAGGGAAGAAATCTAACATTATTAGTTTTAAGTGAAAAAACAAAAAAAACAATGTTCGAATCGTTTATATTGATTTGCTGTACATTTACACAATAGAAAAATTTAGATAGAGCTAGTCTTATCGATTTTTTATACTAAAGACTTTTCATTCGCATAAATAAATTTTCGTGAAAATAAGTCGCTTTAAGGGGGAAACTTTTTTTTTTATTTTTAGGAAACAAAATATTGTCAGATCAGATCAGCATATAATAAAAAAATATTAAGAATTATATATTTTTTTTTTGAAAAGATAACCGTTTGCTATGGTAACCGTGAAAACCCACCAAAAAGCACAAAAAATTGACTTTACACCGGCAAATATTGCAGAAGCTAGGTTAATCATCTCTGGCTGAAATTTTTATATGGTGTTTATAAAGGGCAGTAGGGTGTTTTAAGTCGACCAGATTTTTTACAACAAATCATTAGGTCGAGTATGCGGAGGTCAAAGTTCAACGTTCAAAAGCACGTGGTCTAAAAATGCATAGCAAAAAAACAATTCTGGTCAACTTAACACACTTTGAATAATAATCTGAATGTTCCCTGAAAATTTCAGAAATAAATCTTAAACTGTCTGTGAACTATGTTGGCCGGCGTCTCAAAACCTCCAAACTGAGAAAGCAAAAATCTATTTCTTTACATTACAAGAAATCTTGCATAAAAACTACTTTAAATGTAAAATATACCAACTAAAATCCTCCTGCTTCATATGTTTTACCCACTTTTTCCACAACTTCATCATTTTTTTTTTTAAACTTCTTTGCCCAAAGTAGCTGTCATTTTAATTTATTGTTTTGGTTCATTCTATAAATTTATACGTTTATCATTAATAGCATTACAACCTTTAAGCATAAAAGCACCTGGTAACATATTTAATTTCTCAAATATTAATACTGTGGCTTTCATACAAATATTAAAATTAACTACAGCATCGAGATCCTCCAATGTGCAAATGCTGTAGGGTCTGTTTTTATGAGATTTTCCTTTAGAAAGCAGTCTTTGCATGACCTGCTCATTGGTTCCACATCCGAAAATTTCCCAGTATCCATCGATATTGCAGCAAAGACACCATTTAACAATGAAAAGCCCCTTCGCTGCCAAGTACCATCACAAAACACATCAGTATCAACAATGTCATGATCATCAGCATGTTCACGCAAATCTACTACTACGTCAGACATAGTTTCTTTAGCAACTTTTAGTGTAACAACAGCTATTTTTAAAGCAAGCTTGTCATAATTGTTTTGTGTCATTGGTTTTGACATATTCATCAACGTGATAAACTTTTTAATCCCGGAGTGACCATGACCAAGTGCACGCATTGTATAAACTGTTCTATTATTTATATCATTTCCTCTATTGCATTCTTTTGATGTATAAAACTCATGTTAATATTTGCAGCTACAGCACTTGACAAACAACTTTGATGCAAGTACTTTTTGTCGCACATTTTATCGAACAATGACAGTGTTGAGCACTCACCACATTGGGGGCACGCTAATACATTAAATGCATCAGACAATATTGTGCAATCAATAATCCTATATCCTGATATTTTACTATTTTTTATTGGATGTAAAAAAAGTTATTATTTACATTATTTACAGTTTCATTTTGACTTTTTTCCAGCAGGATTATCTGCAACAACAACATCAAAATTAACTTCGTTTCGACTGTTAAGCCTTCTCCCCATGAATTCTTTCCTCTTTCTTTTATGTATTGTTTTAGCTTTAACTCTACAAATTTTATCCATTTTTGAAAAAATGTCTTAAAATAAAAGTAAACTTCTGGATTCAGGAATATTATAAATACGATATTTTGACTTAATAACTCAGACATTTTTTGTTCGTTTGACTCATCAAGAAGCGACACCAAGCATTCCACTGCCGTTTTGCTGACTAATTTTCAGTAAATTTTAGGGTTTTCAGGAGGTGGTATACTGTTGCTATGTGCGTTGCTAAGGATAAAAATTCTAGATACCCTTAAAAATATATAATTTTATGCATATAATAATAAAATTGATAAAAGTATAATACAACTTTCATCAATTTTATTATTATATTTGTTATTATTATATTTTGATTTTAGATATGTTAAAGTGTATAAATCATAAAATTTCCATTTTTTGATGAATTTATAGATGGTTTCTTCCTTAAGGGGATATACACCCTCTAAAATTATCATTTTTTTTATTAATTTAAAATATTGTTTTATAGTACGTAGAATGCGACTAGAAATATTTCCAACACTAACTCGCATTCTAAATACTTAAAAAAAAAAAAAAAAAATGATACCTTAAAATTGTATTCCTACCAACCTCCACAGTAAGATTTTTTAGTTTTTAAAACAGCCTAAACCGCCTTTTCAAAAATATCTATGTGCATTTTCAGGACCTGAAAAATCAATAAATTCCAAAATAAAATTTTCAAACATTTTTTTTTTTTATGTTCTTTTCCTCCCAATACATGACAATAATCAAATACAGTCATTTGTTTCTCTTTTCCACAAAAAAACTTTTCATTTTTACCCCCTTTTTTGCATGTTTTCAAAAAAAAAAAGCGCGTATGTGTTATTTCTTTAAACTTTTTACGAAAAAAAGATTTAGATAAATAACAATGACCGTTCCAGATAGTGAAAATCACATTGTTTCACTATCCCACGCCATTAAAATTGAATAAACAATTGGAATTTTCTTTAAGATGGTAAAAAGACTGTATAAATTGTAAATCAAAAATACTTCATTACCAATATATTTCATTTGTGTATTTTGCAAACCAGAATTCAAAATTTGATTATTCAGTCTCAAATATCAGCATTAGGGAATTTGATTGCAAGAAATATACCGTTGAAAACTTATACAAAATTTGTTAATATACTATTTTGAAACAAAAACATTATTTTATAGTCTTTGTAATTTATTTGTGTATTTTGTGGACCATCATCTAAAATTTTCTTGAGTATATGATTAAAAATATTTTTTAAATCACAATTTTGAAATTCCTAAACTATTTTTATATTGCAGAACAGATAATGATTAAAAAGGCTTAGACAATTGGCAAAAATTTAAATTTTGGTGTTCTTATAAAGGCATGTAAAGTTATTTACAAAAAGTAACTCTAACGGTCGCTTAGTTTTTACCCTCACTCTCATCTTCGTCTGTTTTGCTGTTTTCTCTATCATTGCAACTTTCATCATCTTCAATATTTACATTTTCGCATTTGGTACAAGTACAAACCTCAGTACAATTCAAATTTACATTGACGCTACTGGTTTGAAAAGTTATGAAATGTTTCTGCAGTTCGACAATGCTTTCTCTCTTTTTTAGCCATGTACTAACTTTTCCTTTATCAATTCTGAAGTTACAGTACTTGCTAACTATTTAAGTTACTGACATACGATTTTCGTGACCATTTATTACTTAGGCATTAAAAGCTGTATTGTAAGATAAACGTTTCTTATATAAGTGATCGTAGTTCATTCTCTGCTTCTCTGGGGAAACTTTCCTTTTCCATGACAAAGCTGAATTTACTTCTTTCTCAACATCGATTATTGGGTTTTATTGCAAACAGAAGCTTCGCATTTTTGTCCTTTATCTGGTAAAGTAATCATATTTCTATTAAGTATATGTCGACAGAGCTCCAGATTTAAATTTACAGGAGTGCAAATAGCAAACAACATGCATCCGGTATTCCTTTTAAACATGTAACATCACTATCTAACGTTGTGTTTCCACACTTAAATAGTCGATTTATTACGAAGGAAATGTACTCAATACAAATTCTGAGTTCTGCTCACATAAAGCGATGATTTGCGACCCTTTAAACCCTGCACAAAATGACTCATTCTATTCTGAAAAATATTTAGCTGATCTAACTAATTTCAAGAATGTTTTCCAGTCAAGAATCTATTCTATAGTACTTTCTGATTAGGTCGGAAATAAACAACAATTAAACAACCGTTCGTTTTTCTCTGGTGAGCTATCGACGAATCTCTCATCCAATTTTGACACTTTTGACCATTTAGTTTTACCGCTTCCATTAAAAGCACTAATCAAATCACATCCGGAAATTGCATGTAGTGATGGCAATGCGTTTATCAATTGACTGTCGATAGAATTTAACGATTTCCAAATATATTGATATGTCAGATTTAGTCTGATAATACAGTACTAGGATGGCAACATCAGAGCCTGTCTGCTGTAACAATATTTACAAACGAAAAGCCCAATTCTGCAACGAAGGAAGCACAAAAGAACATTTTAGTGTGCAGCCTCTTCTTGTGAACTTTGGAATTCTAACACAGGTCTCAGATTCATAACTCCATTTGCAATATGCTTCATCTATGTAAGTCACATCGGTTGGTGAATAAAGTTGGACGACCGGTCGCTCAAAAGAATTTTTATCAACTCAAGCTTGTTGCCTGCTTATCTTAGGAACTTTGAAAACCATTTAGAGGTTTTTTTGGACTCCTGTGATTACTGTAATTCTTAACGTACAGATATTTGATTTTCTCAGTTTTAACATTTGCAACAGAACCATACCATCTTATATGTGAAAAACTATTTGGTTTGATTGTATCAACTTTTGGGATTGAAGTTTCGATCAATGCAAACAGTTTTGACATGTTTTTTGTAGAGTTATCCATCAGGGCTTGCAACTGAAAGAGGTAACGATGATAGCTCATAATAAAATACCTGTTTTTGCCACGTTTTTCACGAACAATGAGCAGTCTTGAGAATTTTTATACCAGATTTAATGGCAACTTCGATTCCTTTCATTTAAAGAGTGTTTTGCCCTAGTGAATCAAAGGTTTATACTTTTAACTTATTGATCGGAACATGAAAACAACTTTTTTTTATTCAATTCAAGAAGCCGTATACATATCCGATTGATGTACCAATGATACCTTGGCCCTTTTTAATCTTTATTTGCCGTTTATCTAAACACTTGTTTTGGAGGCAATAGATTAAACTTCACGTTTGACGCTTCCAGGATAGTACAGTAATAAATTATTTTCTTTCATTTCCAGGTTTTTAAATACTTTATGAGCTCACAATAAAAAATCCTACTCAAAAACACAAAACAACAAAAAAATCAAAATTGAAAATCTGGCGACGGGCTTTTCTCGGAAAATTTTCAATAACTTTTTTTTGAAATTTGGCTGATGATTTCTTACCCGCGAAGCTGCAACTTGTACTGAAAATTAAGCTTTTGCATTAATATTTCCAAAATTAAAAACATTTTGTTAAAATAAAATATAAATTTTTGGACTAATTAGCAATATAAGATTAAAAAAAGAAAAAGAAAAAAAAATAGTTTTATTATTAGTATTGTTATTGTCATTATTGTATAATTCTAGTAGAGGTTTTAGATTACATATTAATAAACAAACATACCAAATTTGAAATCAAAATAACTTATTGAGAAGTCTTCGCCGCGAGCGGAAAAAACGCAGTTTTCAGGAAAACGCGAAAAATCAAAAAAGTAATAAAATAAATAAATATGGTAAAACGCTCCACTGCCATTTACTAAGCCCTTTAATTCTTCACTTTTATCAGTAAAACCTTTTATGTTTGATCTTAATATTTTTTTCTTTACCAGTGTAGAATTGGTGCATTCAGCCTGGTACCTACAACACAAATCCTTCGTACGCAGGCGATTTTTTGTTTATATTAAGTTTTACCATCAGATAAAAGTGCATTATGTCATTTTTTTTAGATTTTGCAGTCAAGTACAGACCGCTTCTATCTCCTTTTTTAATAAAAATGGTGGGAACTGATGCCACCATCTTCAATAAATGCGGAGTATCAAAGTTAGTTTTTAGTATTGAGCGCATAAACATTTTAACTATGCCGCTCTCGATTTCATCGATCCTGTACTTATATCAAATTTTCCGTTCTTCTTTGCATGAATGTTTCATGATAGTTTTGAATCGGTTTTTCATATCGTAATAATGAAAAAAAAAATGTGTTTTTCCAATTGGATTATCATACATAATGTTTAGTTTTTGACAAAGTACTAACTTAGCCTAGCAACACTTCAACACACTTTCCAAACACAACACGTCTGGTGTGAGGACACTTTAAAATACTTATTGCTTCAGAAAGCAAGCAACAATTGAAAATCAAATTAAAATCCTCAAAATTGGTGTCACTGTTTTCCTTTTCATTGAATTTTAACTTTTTTCCAGACTCGTTGGTTTTACATTTTTCGGTGTTTCAGCATTTGATGCAGCAGAAGAAATTTTAATGTATCTATTGCCTTAATTTTTTTCTTTTGCCTGAATAAATTCTACTAGGAGTCTGTTTTCTCTTTGATCTTTCCATTTTCTTTTAATTTAAAAAAACAAAACATGAAAGGAACGAAAAACAGGACTAAATTATCAAGCCATAAAAATAGCCAGAATTTTTCAATCATGCTGTTTTTAATGTTATGGTTTAAAACATAAAGTCATTGCTTGAAATAACGCATATTAAGAAAAAGTCGTACATGGTTGCAATCTTTATTTCTCGTATTTACATTTTGGTCACTAACTAGGTTATTTAGGTTATATTTTGGGCAAAAACACTTTAGCAACAATGTAAATAATCCATTGCTAGGATAAAAACTGAAAAATCAGTTTTCAGACATAATTTTAAAAGTCAATTTTGAGACACTTAAATTTATTTTAGGGGATTTTTAACCTCGAAATCGGATTCTAGGCAGAAACAATTGTTTTAGAAAATTGATCTTCTAAAATTTTATTACTGTATTATCTCTTTAATATAAACTTCACCTCTTTGAAACTGTTCTTAAGCTTCCGGGTGCAAAGTTGACAAATTTTACTGAACAGCCTAACAATAAGTAAAATGACGGGAATATTTTACCCGATCGTACGCATGAAACCACACAAGAATTTGTTCAATGGTGTAAAGATAAAGGGCCCAATCACCCACTCGAATTGATTTTATATAATGGAAAAAGCTGTCAAAAAAGCTCTACCAGTAACAAGCCAACGGACCAAATTTATTTATTCTTATCTCATCATTGAACTTTTCGAAACTTGTTATATTGTTTTTTATCAACTAACCATTTTTGCAATGCATCTAATTTACTTCAAAATAAAGCCTCAAATAAAGTTTTCACAGTTCTTACTGCTAGACTGCACTGATTTCCTTTAAAAAATGATTACACTACCCCCAGACCAAACTAAATTGGCTTCAATAGTTATATGTTTTAATCCAGTAGCAGAAAATATTTTTGCAAAAGTGGCCAAAATTATACAACAGGCCTGAAAACTCCCATAAGCAAGTTGATAAACTCGAGAAGGTCTTTGTTTTGAGGGTTTAACATGACTTCTAAAACCTTGGTATAGATGACATGGTCTAACACGAGATCTGCACTACGTAAACCGAACAGTTCTGACTTCGATTTTACAAGTATTTCTAGGACCGTATCCATCTTAGTCGGCAATTTTTTATTGCAGGTGAATAATGAATGGAGTTTAAGTTTAGGTTTTGCAGCGGAACATAAGAATAGTGGAGGTATTTTTTGTACCTTCATTTTTCATTCTCCTTGAATTTTCAAAAAATAGTTAATTCCCCCAATATTACTTCACTGAAAATTAATATCTTTGATTTTGTTTAGGTTTGGTTTTAAAA
Source organism: Euphysa ruthae (assembly GCA_035046665.1). Lineage (NCBI taxonomy): Eukaryota > Metazoa > Cnidaria > Hydrozoa > Anthoathecata > Corymorphidae > Euphysa > Euphysa ruthae. The sequence continues at coordinate 13,358 of JAUZNK010040188.1, forward strand.
CATATGAAAAAAATCTAATTTAACTTAAGGCTTCCATGGTTTCTTAGATTTTATATAAAACACTTTGAACAACTTCCCTTTGAATATATGTCTTGCTTGAGCAAACGCCCTCTTAAAATCCTGAGTCCTGTTTGCGGTTTCAATCTATGGTTCTAATTCTGACTTTACTGGAACAAGCAAGCGTCTCTCAGCAAAGGTAGTAACAGTGTCTGAAAGTTTAGTTGGTGTAAAACGTACATGTTGAATAACAATTCCATTTATGCAAAGCATTGAAACGCCAGTGAGGCTTTCTGGATTATGATCGTAGTCGCCATACAAAAATATAACGAGCACTGATGGCTACACATTATTTGGCACAAACGGCTTGTGGCATTTGTTTCTAATTTGCGCATCAGCATGTTGTTAATTTCGTCATAAGAAATTAAATGCCCTAAACGATTTAGGCAACTAATATAAACCTTTGAACCAGTTTTTAGCTTTGTAAAAAGTTTCAGTTGTATATGTTTAACAGTCTGTATCTTATCACAGATTGCGTAATATACGATATCTTGACCAACTTATTGAAATTAACCCGCTATCCTCGGAGATTTAGAATTATTTTCTTTTGTAAGCACTTTTGTTAAAAATAACTGAAGCAGTTTAGGAATACTAACATTTTTGTTTGTCATTTCATCTGCGGACGTAGGATTACATGGATAAGGAATTTCAAGCTTAGTAATTTCTTCTCTAATTAGGCTTGCTACTTTATTTTATCACAGTTTGGCATTGCGAAGGTGTTTTCTGCGTCTTTGTCAGTATTTATACTGTATACTCATACTGTATACAAGTTGTACAGATCCTTCTTTTTATTAGAAAAAAACATTTAATCACTAAAGAACTTTATCAAATGGTATTTTACCTGTAGATTTTTTGCTCTGTTTATACCATTTCCCTGATCATTCTGTATTTTAATATGAAATCTCGTTTACTGTGAAAGGCGACTTACTTCTCCGTTTTTAACCATAATCACATGAGCATAATTCTTTGGATCATCGAGACATTCCTAACCTTTTTTATTTTATTTAGAAGGTTCAACGGTGGGATTTCATAAACGATTAATGTTCATATAACAAATAACCTCGGGAGCTGAAATGTTTGCTAACTGAGCTTGAATGTAAGGATTAATTGAATCTTTTCCAAGGCAAAATAGCATCTCTGCGCTAGATGTTGCTATATATATTTTGTAATTGGTTCGTAACCATTTCCATTTTTTGGACGTCTTTATCTGTAGTCAAAAAGTACATACTTTAAATATAATAAATTTTCCGGATCTTAATCGGAAGAATTTTTATAGGAAATATAATTTTGCTGATTAAGCCAGAATTCTTAAAGCCATATTTCTGCGAATTAAGTACACAGAAGAAGAAATCAGCATATAACGTCTCTATTTTTATTAAAATGTTTATAATTATATGAGCAAAATAATACCATTCGATTTGACTCTATTGAGCTTTTTCTGGTATTGCTGTTAGAGCTATCAGGTTTGGTTGTTTTGAATTTCTCTAAAAGTAAGTAAGTATTTATTCTGCCAAAAAAAATATGCATAAGCTAAAATATAATAAAAATATCAAAACTAATAAAAATCAAGATAAAAAACAAATGGTGGCAAAGATAGGCAAAAAAATATTTCCATTGTTGTCCCGTTATACATCACACATAAAAACAAAGTGATTGATTAAGCCGAAGGATAGAAAGAAAAAAAAAAGAAACAAGAAAAAGAAAAAGAAAAAAAAAAAAGTGTTTTTTGCAGAGTTATAGTCAATATTTATTGTCTGCAAACTATATCCAGAGAGGTAAAAAATGTTTCCTTGATCTTATGTTTAAAAACGTTATAGTTTGTGATTGATTTTATTTCATTAAAAAGCCTGTTCTAATTGAAGGGACTTTTTGATGACAGACAGTTTTTTCCCATGGTGGATCTTCTCAATGGTGTATTTAACTTTAGATGGTTGTTGCCTAGAAGGATTCTTCTATTTTCAGAAGTTATAAAGATATCACACATGTAATTTAGGTTGGGTCTACTGCAGAATTTAAATGCATGTGCTGCAATACCCTGATCAACCCTCATTTCAACAGACTGCTAATTTATGGCTCTATACTGTCCGGTATTAACATGGACATGACTATTCATATTTAAACAAAGTCTTATCTGATACATTTAACGTCTTTTAGTGTGTGTATATCTAGTAGCATTTTCTATGATATCAAAACTTTTCGACATCAGATAAGGATTAAAAAACTTGGTCATCTTTAATGGCAAAGGCGACTGAAACGCTCTGAAAAATAGAGAAAGATAAATATATTATTAATATCATGAAAACTTGGTGGACGTATTGGATTCTTCTAAGCTCAAAAACAAACTCTGTATAGGAGTCATCGTAAGATATGCACTAAGAAATGTGCTTAGAAATAAAACCAATTAACAATGAACAAACAGAACCTTAACAAAATAGTTGCTTTACCAAGAATTCTGAGAAAATTTTGTCACTTCACATTATTGCATTAGTTTCATGTTTCTTCTTTCTTTTCATTTTAGGACTCCCAAGCAATTCCATAAATTTTATGAAATGAAATGAAATCAAACATTGTTATTATAATCAATATAATATAGCCAAATATTTTTGCATTAACAATCCTGATAAGTCAGAATATCAAATTTTAAACTCTGGTTTAAAAAATACACAAGTGAAATATAAGGATAATGAAGTACTCTTAATTTAAAATTTATATAGTCTTTTTACCATCTTTTAAAGTGACTTCCTTATATTTCCTTCCTTATGTTTTTGATCTGTATTCACTTTTAGTGTCATGGGCTAGTGCAAAATGTGATTATCACAATCTGGTCTGCCAAATACAAAATATTGCAGTAATTGTAAATTTGGGATTCCAAATCAACGCGATTAAAAGGCTAAACATGAAAATTTCGCTCCTGCTGTTTTATAAATGTATTAATGATAATTCTTAAAAATCATCCTACCAATGCAGTTTTTTCATTCAAGTTTTTCTTTATTTCCTTTTTATGATGACTAAATATATGACATTAGGATGAATTAAATCTGTCATGACTACGTATCGGAAAAAAAATTAAGAGTTTTGCTATTCTTTCATGACTTTTTACAGAAAAAAAAACTTATCACGAAATTCTTTGTCTACACTTTAATGAAAATTCGTTGTTATTCCTTTTCGCCATAAAGGAACGAGATTAAGTATGCAACAAATAGTATTTGAAAATTGACAGCCTGTATCCTTTAAACTAAGAAAAGTTACTAATGACAAATGTTACAATAATAAGACAATAAAACAAATGTTATGCTTAATTTAAGGAAAGCTTGCAACAACGTGAAAAAAAAAAAATATAGTTTAAAGTTTGCTCGCCGAAATGTTGCACTGATGTATGCTAGGAGTTATCATTGCATCTTGACTGAACAAACGGAGAAAAATCTCAATGATTATATGAAACAGTTAAAGCCTTTGTGAATGGTTTCTGTAGAAGTAACTCTGAGCTTCAAATACTCATCATATCTGGAAAAATTGTTGTAGGGTTTTTAATTGAATAAATTTCATTCTACCTCATTTTAAAATTTATTTAAAGAAGTCTGCCATGGCAAAGCAATGAAAGGTGCTAAAAATCTGCTATTTTGGCATCTTGATGTATTATTTATTGTTTCTTTCTTTTCGTTTTTTACTATGTGATGTATATATAGCTTAATAAGTTCTATGCGCTGAATCTATGGGCAGGAAATATTTTTGTGGTAGGAAATTTGAGTTTATTACAAGAGCACTTCATCAAGCTGTTTAAATACTCTTGATCCGCCCCTGAACGTATGTTTTATTCAAATTATTCACGAACAAGTGATTAAATAAAGAAAAATTATTGATTATCCTTTACAATGACGTTCAGTTTCCTAATTATAGTAAATGGAGCGAAAGCTCTTTTCCTGCA
>JAUZNK010040199.1:0-17339 GCA_035046665.1 Euphysa ruthae
AAAGTTCAGTAAAAAACACTATTTCATAATATAATCATTTCATAAAACTTTCCTATTCGATGTTTTATTGCTTGACCATTCAAACGAGAAACTCCCTAATATTGTTACAAAGTGTTGAGCATTCTGAATTAATTATGTTTAAAGAAGATGCACGTTTATTTTTCACAGTTCCATTTTCATCCACACCTATCCATATTTCCACGCCAGACTTTTACTTGGTAATATGGAGTGAAAAGCAGCAGCAGAAGATGTTGGGTTCAAAATTCCAAGAGTGATAAAATTTTTACTGGTGATCACCTTCGAAAATCAGTTTTTCATTCGTCGGGGTATTCTCCTTTCTCACCATACACCTTTATTACTAGTCTTTCTCCGGCGAAGTTAATTTACTGGTTCGTACATTAGGGGTCATTAAATGTTTGAATATCGCATCTGAATTCTTCATCCTTATTATATTTTGGTAGAGCTACACCCTTTCAAACATTATACAATAGAGATGTGGTTTCACAACCACATGCGTGGATAATCAGAATACCATTACACAGCCGCTGAGTTAACCTTTTTCACTCCGAATTTCGAAAATTGTCGTTACGCAGGATCCAAAGTCAGACAGTTGTAGTTTTCAGAATATGGTGTCCTTTTAAAGAGATACAGACTAGACCTTTCGCTATATAACCTAACCAATTACATTTTCGAAAAGAAATTTTTGAAAATTGAGTTTTCGTTCAGAAAAACATAACCTTTTTGGTATATCACGTTTCTCTAGAGATGTGGAAATAAGCAAAAAACAAGAACATTTCTGAAAAGTTCAAAAGTATGAAAGTTGCTTCAGCTTCATTTTTAAGAAAACGAAAAGTAGAAAGCAGTTTTTTTTGTAAAACTAACCTGCACTAAATGATTAATATTATATCAGATATCGAAGTAAAATAGTTTCTTATTGTAGGAGGTTATCTCTTTTTATTCTATTTTTTTTGTAAATATATATAGGTGTTATGCTGACTTAATTGCCATGCCACGCGCGTGTATTAATTTGTTATGATTATATGTTATGATTTTTTGTTGCTTTTGCATTACTTTTTTCAGAATTTAAATAAAGTCTATAGAGTGAATATATGCAGGTGTATAAAACTAAATATAAAATTTCTCTATCTTTGCATTTCTGATTAGACAATTTGATGAACTACTAGATAGCAAAGGTTTATTTAGTTTATTTAGTTGATCGTTATGAAAGAGAAAGAAGATTGATATCTTCTCCTAAAACAATGGTCGATTTTTTTTTTGTGATGATTCTATTTCTTTTTCAGCAATCAAGAGATCTCCATCATCAGATGAGTAAATAGAGTAAAGAATTCCATCCATTTGTTGTAAGCATTTGTAAAAAGCGTTGCTTATATTCGGAATTGGAAAGAAACTGGTCTTTTGACATTTACAAAATTTTATTTTCTAAGAAAAGTTCAAGGCTTTTACTCTTCCCTTTTGTGCGTCGTGTTATGTCGTTAATCGATGGTTTACCGTGACGGTCAAATACCACAAACATACCATCACCGTAATGCTTTTGAGCTCAATTTAAATATTGATTAAGGATAAATTCTAAAGTATTGCCGTTGAACCATATCCCATGATGCATTAGTAAACAGATAAGCTAATTTATCTGGGACTTTTTCTGCAATGATCTTAACTCATTTAGATATTGCTTTGCTTAATTGTGGCTTATGGGCTTCTCGAAGAAGTCCATACTATCAATAATGGATGGCGAAAAATTGATCAATTCCAATAATAAAACCTCGTTTAAACTTAACGTTGAACCAACTCCTCGTATAAGATAATTATTCCTTGAAACAAATGTAAAGAATTTACTGATACCATTTCCTGATCTATTTGAATACATGACTGTTATTTCATCGTAACTACATGGTCGATCTTCTTCAAATGATATTGTGATCCCTTTTTACCTTCTATGTTTTAGAGTATCAAATGTCCAACTCCACGAATCTTGTCGGAATTTACCTTGGAGTTAGCAACCTTGCTAGTATGGATGTTGAAGAAATTAGAAATATTTTCTTAGAACGGAGATCTGAGAAACACATATTTAAGTAGTGTGGTAGCGTCATTAAATACCTCAAAAGCCTTACTTGGGTTGTTTTTTATTATTCTGCTAGATTGATTCATATTTATCGCCAGTTACTATAAGCGCATACTGGTGTCAACACCAACAATACTGCGGGTTTGGTTTCAGTCATTACCCGGCCATGCGTCATTCCAGCCATTGTTTCCAGCTATCTAACATCTGGAAAATAATGTTTCACACTTGCTAAGGGTTATATTTCATCACAAAATGGTGTACCTATCATATAGAAAAGTTTTTATTTTGTGAAATGATTTCTCTTTCTTGTGAAAATAGGAGATTTTTCATCTCCAATCGTTTCTTTTTTCATCTAAAAACACAAACAGAAATAGGTTTGATTTAAAGGACTTTTTAGTATCGCATTGCCAATACAATCTAGGAAAATATGTGTTAGTCCAGTTTATAACCATCCATGTCGATGACATAGTTTTACAGATACATATAATTTCAATAACTGGAGGATAGTATTGTTTACGCTTTGACTAATTCTATACAAAATTCTATATCAAAGCGTCATTCTCTATACTACTTTACTCACCAGCCAATAACAAAACTTTGTATTAGGGTCAATTTCGATAAAGTTAAATACTAAATTAAACTACTATATAGAACCCGCAACAATTTATACAGAACTTGAAACCACGAAACAGAGAAAAGTATGACTACGTTTTTGTTTGAATCTAAAATATCATGATTTTTGGAATTTTATCACATTAACTGAGATAAAGAATAATGAAACATAAATGATATCCTTACCTGCTATATAACCAAGTCTGTTGATAACGCGTACGACATGATAATCTTCGAGGAACTTTGCGTAGACTATCGGTTGATTTACATTTTATTTTTAGCATCGATTGGAGATAAATGTGTGCCGGTTTCCCGTATAAATAATGTCCGGACGCAGCGAAGAAAGGAAGCATCTCTTTAATCGCTTCAAGGTGAAGAAGAAAGTCCACAGTTGCCGGTTTAATAAACTTGTACAAAATCACTATCATATCTAATTCTTGGAGCCGCAGCTTTGTTTTCCTAGACGCTGAATGACTGAATTTGTGTTTTTAAGTTTTTTTTTCACTAAGTTTCTTCATCAAATAAACTTCGTGTAATTTATTAAAGGCGATTTGGCCAGCAATTATTTTATCTTGAAGCTCTAATAAATCACTCAATGTTGATCTATCAAGAACGTTAAATAAATCTGATTGGCTGATATTTCCAACATTGTGATTTTCTTCGCCTTCCGCGGTTTCGATTGAGATAGGTTTGTCATAAATTTTCGATATAATATTTGCTGGCAAGACACTAGAGAGTAACAAGTGTCCGCTGGTTGCCCTGGAAATAGCTTTTCTATTTAGCATATATGGTTTTTTAATTTCGTCATAGATAGTTTTGAACATAGGTGTCAGGCCAGAATATTCCATAATATGACCCAAAGCACCAAATAACATATCATTGTACGTCATCCACCTAATCGAAAAACAATTTCTTTAAGCATACTACGATCGTTATATTACGATCTCAATATTTTAGATTGCGATAGTTTTTCAATACAGTGGTTGATCAAATGTCAAAATGGGAGTTAAATTATAACTTCTAACGTGCTGTTTTACAAAATGCATAAAGGAAAGAATACACAACTCATCTGTAGCTTTCATATCAATAATTGGCATATTTACTACAGACAACTGGCCAAGATTTTTACTTTTGCATGTCATTTGAATAAAACCATTCCAAAGAGGTCTCTGCGGCTTTATTAACTAAGTAAATTTCCAAAAATATTTATTTTACTACTATGTGAATATGAAGATATAGGCACTCTCAAATATTCGTAAGTTAAATACTTCATATCACGGTTGTTATGAAAGTAATGTTTTTCAATAATACCAGCTATAACGATGTCTTTCGTAGATGCGCTGGTGCGTGAGATTTATTTATTAATTGAAACTGTTGGTGTACCGTACATATAATTCTCATTCCGTGAAAATGTATTCAAACCATTTAATAAACAAGCTTATTGAAGAAAGGATAGGGTGGAGATTATCAAAATCAGGGGTGTTAAGTGTGGTGCGGAAAAATATCGCAACACCATTATCGTATAGGGTTTAACTGTGGACCTAAGAAAAGTTGTTAAAACAAGCCAACCTTCGATAGCACTTCTTTGGTGGACTGCAACACTTTGCCCGTTATTTTGGATTTCAGGGTATGAAGAACAGAAGCCTAAACTACGAAAAGTATCAACCAGAAACCGTGATCCAAAGCCTGTTTAAATGTACTTGGAGACCGTTTTGTATTGGCGTGGCGACTGTCCTGGTGCGAACAGTTTATACTATTGCCTGATTAACTACTGAAATTTTTATTTTGCTCTCGATCAACGAAAATAAATCGCTAAATGAAAATTTTAATGAACCTAGCAGATATGAAATGCAATTTTTCATTGATGTAACATCTTCCATTGACGAGTTACGGGCCCAGTTTGGTGTCGTATCCTTTAATTTTGGAATTTAAAAGATTTGCAGCTACTCTGATAATTCTGAATTTCACTGCTTCAGGATCGCCCGATTTCTGCTCAGCATAAAAACTATGGAGAACTTGTGCAGCACAACTCCGAAATTTAATAATACCAATTTTACCGTTCATATTTGTAACTACAATTTTATTTGTCAATGTTTCTTTGAAGCGGTTTTTTATATGCACTTTAGTAAAGCTAACTTTTTCTGAGTGCTTTAGGGCTTTATTCATAACACCTACCATGTATTGAGCCGTAACCTTTTCGTTTATTTTCAGATATTCAATTGTGCTACTAAATGCGCCCTTGCGGTCAACGTTCGACTTCCGACCAAGTTTTAAAGGTGATGAAGTTATTGATGAAGAAAGCTTAAATTAATTTAATTATGTATTCTTTTGATTGACCGAGACGGAAATTTCTATCGCATTGAACATGGTATACAGCGTCAATCGAGTGTAGGCATGCTGCAAAAGATATATTACCTTAGATTTTCAAAAAACTACGTTTTGCTTTTATCAAATTTTTGAAATTTGAGGTTTTTTGAAATCGCGCTCTGAAAGGTTCTCTTATCGCATTTTTCACAAACTTCTACTAACAAAGTACAATAAAAGCAATCAATAGCGTATTAATATTCATAATTTATTCTGCTGGTCATATTTGCTCTGAAACAACAACTGCAGAGGATTCAGCATTTATCGATTTCTCATTGGAAAAATGAAAAAAGCATTGCTTTATAGATTAAATCCCTGTTTTGAATGTTATCTTTTGAATCGCGCTGTAGTTAGATAAATTTTTTTTAAAGTCACTGCACGAAATTAGATGTTTATCGGCTTTCCATATTTCCTGATGGGTAAACCTGGTAAACATGAAGTTTTCTTTTTTTGTAAACTAAGAAAACACGGTATTTCTTATTTTCTAGTTAGCCGGGTGTTTTTGTTTTTTCCATATAAGGCAATGAAACTTGTTTCTCATTGGCGATATAAAAACAGAAACAGTAGTGATGAAGTTTGTTTTGTAAATGGATGCAATTTTTAGCGGAGAAAAGCTCTAAATTTGGGCAACATTTTTCTCTCAAAGGAATCAGTGATTATATTGCGTAAAAAAACTATTGCTTCTAAAGTTTTTGAAAAAATACAGAAAGAAAATAGGAAATAAACATAAAAGTCAAAACTAGAAGGAATTAGAATCAACTTAAGGCTGTTTTATCCATAAATATGTTACTGATTCAAAATGTTTTTGGAAATACATATTTCAAGGATGATTTCTATTTCAAGAAAAAATTTTTCTGTTTTCTGAAAAAAAAGAAAGTGAATCCACTATGAAATACATAAAATAATATAAAAATGCTATAGATAATGGAATATCGGATAATGGAAGCGGAGTTGACACAGTGGTAGGATGTTTGACTCCGGAGGGAAAAGGTTACGAGTTCGACTCCCACCTCTGGCGGAAATTTATTTCCATGTTATCTCTGAGTTTCTGAGCAAAAATTTTTGCGTAACGCAACGCTAGCTCAAATTGGTCGGGTTGTTTGGTTGAGTGAGCTTCGTAGACGCAAATGGGCGTTCTAAGTACTCCAAGACCCACCACGTGGGCCCATCTGGAAATATTGTCTCGGAAATTTGTTGGCTCCCCACGTTAAATATAACATTCTCATTTTCTCTCATATCCTAATAACAACATAGCAATTGATAAGTCCATAAAGCGTAATAGTTTACTAATTTTTTCAAAAACTTGACTTGGAAGATGCTGGTTAAAAAAGCTTAACTTAAAATTCATCTTAAAGTGGAAAAGTCCCGAGAATAATCAGATTAAGCAACAATTGTACACAAAATACAACCAAAGGTATTAAAAACCCATGAAGTCACTGGAATGTAAAAACAAACATATGGGGTAAGCACATGGGCTACTGAAAAAATCACATGTTAGGAGGTAAGATATAAAAAGAAGGAAAATAAAGATACAATAATACAATAATGCATACATGCAAGTAATGAAAAACTTAATACTGTAGGTCAGAAAAAAAAAGTTTTTTTCCAGTAAACTATTGTGCTCCTGCTGACTATTGCATTATTTCTACTCTCTTGTGCATGTCAATCTGTTTGAAATAACTAAGAACTTTTTTATTCATCATTTTTTAATTCTCTTAAATCAGAAAGTTGAACAAAGAAAAGAGTCGGTAAAATCAAAAAGGGCTAGAACTAATCAAAATAAAAAAATTTTTTATAAAAGCTAAACCTTTAGGCTCCGAAACACCGAAACGTGCGCTTTTAGACATTCGGGCTTAATTTTTGTGGCATACTGGTGAAATGATAAAGCCAAATTGACCGCGTAACTTGGGCTAACTGATTGAATATATTGAATAATATAAATCAAGAGATGAATAAAAATTATATGAAACAGATTCGGATTGTATTAAGCAATCTCTTTTTTTTAATTTTATTGTAAATATATGGTGATACTTCCCTGGTTTGTTAGCCATTTCTACTATGTATGTGTGTTTTTGTGTCTGTGTGTGTGTGTGTGTGTGTGTGTGTGTGAATGTGTGTTTGTATAATTTTATTTTGATTACATGTTATGACTTTCTAGCTATTACTTTTTTCATAGTTTAAGTAAAGTGGGTAGCTAGAAGAGTTTGTTATTTATGTTGTTAACAAACTCTACAGAAACAGAGAAACTTTAAGTTTAGTTTGACAATTTTAAACTAAACTTAAAAATTTTTTTTTTCATCGTTGCATTTTTGATTTGAACAATTAGAAGGAACAACAAGTTAGGGTTATTAGAAATATATACTGATTATTAAGTCTAAGCACATATACGACATACATATGGGTATATTTATCGTTGTTAATTTTAGAAGATATCGACTGTGTTTTGACTAAGCAAAGGTTTGTTTAATTTTCATTGGATATTTACAAAGTTTTTATTGTGGTATTTAGCTTCCCCACTGTTTTTTCTATTTTAGTACTTACTAAAAATATGAATTTTTTATTTTTAAGACATTTTTGTTTAATTTTGAAGGGAATAGTTAGTATAAAAAATCAGTTACCCTAATCTAACCAATTGCTTCCGTTCGGGGTCTATATTGTATCATTTCCAAGGTTGTGGTCAATAAAGTTCATAGTAGCAGCGGTAAATGATCTGTGGCAACTTTTGTAAACAGAAAAAAAACTGTTAAAACCACAGCGCGCTGTAGGTTTTAAATTACACTACAATACGGAATCTAAGGTTTAACCCTAGATATGATGTCTTCCGAGTAAAAGGAGTGCGATATCAATAACGAGCACAATTTTCCCTGTATTGCACCACAGAAAGATGTGAGAGATTTCAAATGTTAACAGAACATTTGGTTGAAACCTTTGCACAACCACAATCAAAGATTGGGAAAGATGGTTACTTTCTCCCTGAAAATATGCGCCTTTGTTGTGTTATTTTAGGTTTTGTTTCATTTCTTGATCCATTCATTTCTCATATCAAAAATAATTGTTTTCTGAAAGTTTGTAAAGTTATAATTTGATTTTCAAATTACCAAAATTTTCTTTTTAAAGTTTATTGACAATGCAATAAAATTATCTAGATTCAAGTCCCCTAAATTAAATTTTTTCTTCAGCCCTGGTTTGTAAGTTATTGTTCTTTATCTAAAAAATGGTCGGACAATAACAAAATCATAAGTTGTAGGTGTTTTTGTGTCGAAAGTATAAAAATGACGTCTTTTTTTTTTTTCGAAAACGAAAAATGTAGTTTATTCATCAAATAAATGTACTTCACGTTCCAAACATTAAATAAATTAGTACAACACGATGTTTCGTTTATGTAAAAAAATTAAATTTTTAACTTTAGCTTATAAATTTGATTGTTAAACCTAAATTTTGTAATGCTTTTGTATGAGCGAGCGAATTAAATAGTACATGACTAAAAACGATATAACCACATTTGAAATGTATGTTGATAGAGAAAATTTTATCTAACATCTTTATTTAACAGCAAGACATGGTGGCAAGACCAGGGGGAAAAATAGCAACAACTTCATCTTCCTCATCTTTAACTTCATCTAGCACTGGAAATGTACCAATAGAAGGTTCCCGACAAATATAACACTCTTCCTCTCTTTAAATGTAGCTCCTCAAACTCTCCACGCAAATTTTCTATTAAATTTAAAATCTTTCACTTCTCTTCAGTGGTGTGATGCAAATAAAATTTTTCAAACACTCATATATAATTTTAGTTCAAAAAAAAAGTTTTCACTGAGAATTTTATAAGGTTCAAGATACTTTTGAAATGAGAAAATAAATAAGTTTATGTCAGGTAGCTAGAGTGATGGTTATATTTGTAGAAGCTTTTTCGTTATTCAGATGGATGCACTGGAATAGATTTTCTGAAGTTTTGTTTGTGACCTTAGGTTTCTGTTGATGTGGATAATGCTCCAGCAAAAAGGTTTGTTTTCTTAGAGCTATTTCATTTCGTTGTAGAAATATTTGAAGCCACCCTTGACTTTCTTTAAATAATGCATTGTGTGATATGATAAAAGTGGCTGCCTTTTTGCTTCACAATTTTATTTGAAATTGGAAGATGCTTGTCATTTATTAAATAAATCTATTGCATCAGCTCTTTTTCTCCAATTTTGGATACAAAAGTGACCATCCCGCGCCTTTATTTTTCCATTTGAAGTAGTACTACCTACATATCCTTTCCCAAGAAGCTTTCCTTTTCTACTCTTTTCTGGCTCAGATTATTTCAGGATGCTCCGATCGGTTGGTCCATTGACGTCGAAAGACCTTGCTGTTTCCTGAATAATTTAGCATACCAGGTGTATTTTCCTTATTTCGTTCTTCGTGACACTATACTGTTAATGAAGCATTTTTAGACTAGCAAGCTCTGCATTACAAATAGCACAGATTATTTTTAAGTGCCGGAAGTTTTCTCTCGCTGAATCGTTGTAATCGTGTAGATCCATCATGTCAAGTTCAACTGGCTCGATTGACTTTCTGGGCGTTCCAAACTTCTTTTTAACTTCGGTGTTTCATTAACCAACCGTGCCAGCAATTGCGAATTAGACATCATCAGACTCGATTGGAACGGCAAAGGACTTGATTGAAAGCCATTCTAGCTTGGTTCGCTATCAAAAGGCTTAAAAAATATTTCATTATTGACTGAAACATTGTAATGTGAGGACATTTACAAAATTTAAACAGCATTCTTTTAGAAGACAATATGAAATCATTCTATTGTAAGAAGACGTTGCCTCGCTAAATATACTGTTTAGCAATGCAATGTCTTTTCATAACAATATGACTTCATTAAGTTATGTACTCTTAGGTACAAACCAAACACCGTTTTAAAGAATTAAAAAAATCTTTCCATGAATCAATAGAGAGAAAATAAAAAATCTGGAGAACGCACAATGTTGAAACTTTCGCTAATCTAGATCCACAATCCTTGTAAATCTCATTTTCATCATCTCAAATTCTCATTAAAATCTCATTTTTTTAAGCACGAATAAATGCTGAAAACTTTAAGGCATTGCACTTTACAAATTTACTCTGTATTAAAAGCAGTATATTCGGTAGTATGTATTAAAGAAAAATATTTTAAATTAATGCTTTTATTCAAAAAAGAAAGGCTTGGTTGAACTTCAGATGCCATGCTTTTTATCACATTGAGTGTAATGGGCAAGTCGCATACTCACGACAGTATTTAGTATTTCTTTGATTTATTAGTTATTTAAAAGTTATTAGATATTATTAGACTGAGAGGAGCTTTACCATGTTAGAGGAAAAAAACGAAAAGTCTGTTTTACATCAGTTCTCTGACAGAGTCACCTTGCATGGTTTCCGTTATTTGGTAGAAGAGAGTGGGTTTAAGTGGCTCGTATGGCTTTTAATTACAACAGGTTCGTTTACACTATGCATATATTTATCCCGCAGTATGCTTCAAGATTACATTGAGCGCAATCACTATACAGTTTTAAGTGTTAACTACACTAACAAAGAAGTAGAATTTCCTACAGTAACAATATGCTTGTTGAACTCAATATCTCTGTCAAAGCTGATGAAATATGCGGGTTCTGATAAAGATGCTGGTTTTGATAAACGTGACTTTGAAACATTTCAAGAATTCTATGTTAGCGTTCCTGAGGACGATCTTGAGCATCATGAATGGGATAATACCTCAGAGACAATTAATCAATTTATACAAAGTAACTTTAGCAACACAGGTGAATTTTTGGATGCGTTCCAAATCAGTATTGAGGAGATGTTGAGTGAAAATATCCAAGCATTTTCAATGCATAAATCGTGTTTGTTTAACCGAAAGAAATGTGATCGAAGTAATTTCACGGACACGGTGCAATGGCCTAACAATCTGTGCTATCAATTCAACAGTTTTGATAAAAATAAACCGTCTTTGAAAGTAGAAAGAGCAGGGGCGATGAAAAACGGACTGAAATTGTATTTAGATTTGCACTCAACAGATACAAGCAGCGAAACAACTCCATTTCAAGGTTTGAAATTTTCCTCGTTGTTAATAACCACTTTTAATAATTTTGAAATAAAAAATTCTTGTTATAAAAGGTAATATTAAAATAACTGTACAAATATGACATAACTTTTTATGCTTAAGCAATGTCGTATGTAATCACTCAACCAAATATTTTATTTGGAAACAATTGTGGCAGGCAATTTCTACATTTTTTTGGCCGAAAAGTTTACACATTTAAAAATTTTAAATCAGCGAAGTTCAAAAGGTATTTCTTGTTAAATAAGTATAGCTCTCAAAACGCCACAGTTTTTCGATAAAAATTACAATTTGACTAGGCAAACTTACAAATCTTAATAGAATCAAAATATAGTTTATCTATCTATTATTAATGCTTAACTCACAATCGTTTAACATAATCGTGGGTGTTTTTATTTTTCTTTCTTGCAAGAAATATTTCTCTGATTCCTAATTTCATGCAGCGCTTGTTGCACACGCATGTTTTTTTTTAAAAATTATTGTTTTTTGTTTTTATTTGCTGTGTTTAATCCAGCAGTGATGCTTGTTAAATAAATCGAAAGCTCTCAACGTAAGGAAATACAAAATGAAGCTATATGACTTTGTTGAATATAATTAACAATAATGATTTCTAAGAAAATAAAAAGAATTTCTTTGAATCTTGTAACAACCGAAAAATCATCGTAAAATCTACAATTTAGCGGAGTTATTTTCAAGCATTATATTGTTTTTCTGCCTTTAAATTGTATCTTTATCATTGCTAATCAAAATCAGTTAATTACAATTGATTTTATCAATGGTTGTATACTTTGAATGTTTTATAAACCTCCGTTAAGTTTATGGTATCATCACATAATCAAAAAAACTAATCCATTTATTGATTTAAACAACTTACTTTAGGTGTTGATGTGTTTATTCATCCATATGGAACAAACCACTTTCTGAGCGAATATACCTCACATTCATATTTATCTCCTGGAGCAATGAATATGATTTTACTGGAACAAAAAAAAGTATGTATACTTAAATATATTTTTACGGCATAGCGTGGGTATTAAAGAAAGGATTTGGCTGTTTGATGCATTTGACATGTCACTGGAGATGTCGTGTATTATTATTTTTTATACAATAAGAGCGATTATTTCATTTATTTTTCAAAAAATTGACAGACTACAATACGGTGATGTAATAATTTTTTAGGTAATACACTAGGTTGTATAGTTTTTCAAATTTCATTGGGATTGAAAGTTGAATGACGTTCCAAGTGATTTACGGATACCCTTACCACGTACCCATGGATAACTCTCTTGAAACAGCTGATTGTTTCTAATGTAAAAAACTGGTTCAATAGAGCTGTAATATATTATCGTACTTTTTATATCCGGACATGATAAATTTTAAGAAAGTTTAAAAAAAGAAATAATGCGTATGGTCGTCATTCTTCAACTAAACATGCTAATTGCTGCTGTAATCACCTCTTCTTTTTGCTACTTTACTCAAAGATAAATGTTTTAGAGAAAATATATATTGATTTGTAATAGGTTGGGAAAGAGTAGTATTTTGCATTCAAACTAATAACATTGCTTTGATAAATTCAAAGTAAATTAATTTTATTGAGATTGCACATTTTATATTTTTTACTTAACCTAACCTAAAAGATGCTTTCTCAAAAACTATGATTATGCATATCTCATGCATTCCGATGATTTCTTCAATTTTTTCTGCAATCTTTCGACTTTTGGAATGAATTTTTTAGTGCTCAGCCGTAACGCTCTTTTACTTTAGGTGTCACTGCTTGAACCTCCCTATAGTACAAAGTGTGGAAAGACTAAATTGAGTATGCTATCAAGTATGCCATATAGCAAAGCTACATGCATTGTAGATTGTTTCCTGCAAATGGCATATACGAAATGTGGATGCATAGGATTTGAATTCGAGAGAATCATAAGTATAAAAAGCATATATTTTTAGTCTGTTCTACAATGCACTATTCAATATCAAGTATACACTTTTACCCTTTGTTTGTGCAATAAATTATGAAAACAAGTAAACATGAGTAAGATGCTATTTTACATTAATTAATTACAGTTACCCAAAACGTCAATTAAAACATTTTTTATTATTTGGATTCAGTCTATATAAAGAAAATGGAAAGAAGAAGAGCGGTCTATAATCATAGTCTAAAGTAGATATTATTCGTAGTTTTTAAGAAATTTTTTGATTTTCAATAAAAATTTAAAAATTTGGTTAGTTTATTTATCAACATTTATAAACTGACAGATAAAAAACCTTCCTTAAGTTTACTGCTGATGAATACTCACTGGGAAAATACGTGAATAAGCTTGTGATTATTTGCTAACATACATTTTTGTGCCATATGGCAACATATCGCAACCCATAATCAAAAATTTCTTATATAAAATTCGATGCAACTCCAAATAAATTTTTTTGTACTTTAGATGGTTCTTTTACTATTTGTGATCTAACTACAAACCTCACCAGCTCACAATGCTATGCTGGGTTTATGGGTACGTGGTTCCTTTTGCAATTATATGATCTAACTATGGTGCTTTACAATGTTAAGTAAAAATCTAAGAGGGGAATGGTAACCTTTAATAGCAATAAAACAGTTAATTCAGGATGAGTGTGTTTTTGTAGCAAAATTTATATTTATTTTTTTTTTAATTACAAGAAATTCCAACCAGTCCCCAACATAACATTTAGCGTGAATAAGCGGTATTGGAAAATACTGTCTGGTGTAAAAAAACTTTGATGATAAATTTTTTCCTTAAAACAAACTGTAAGTCTGCTGGTAAATTTAAGATTTTAGAAAACCAAATTCTTTCAAATAATGTTATATTTTTTTTACCATTCACCAAAGTATTTTATAAACTGAAGTTTTAGTTTAGCTAAAATTCACTTTTTCTTTTTCTTTAAATTCAAGCTTTCTTTGGGTATAATTGATTCAAACAAACATTACACCCTTGCAGTGAAATTAACCCTAATTAAACTAGTGGTTTAAAAGACAACAGTGCCGATCAGAAATGTCATAAATTTATTGAAGAATTTAATTCGAAATTTCAAAAGTTACTATTAACACTGAAATAATGGAATGTTATCTGAATACACGTGTCTTGTCCCGTTTGAAACTAAATTAAAAAATTGATAACAAAATTAATTTTCATTTTT
Organism: Euphysa ruthae; assembly: GCA_035046665.1. Lineage (NCBI taxonomy): Eukaryota > Metazoa > Cnidaria > Hydrozoa > Anthoathecata > Corymorphidae > Euphysa > Euphysa ruthae. The sequence continues at coordinate 14,307 of JAUZNK010040199.1, forward strand.
AAAATCATTGAAAATTTATTTAGCTAAATCGCTTGAAAACATGACAGAATGCACTGAGAAATGTCCGCTAGAATGTATGCAGACTAAATATAATATGAAAATCTCTCAAGCAAGTCTTGGGAGTGATCTGAGTTACAAAAAACTAGAAAAGTATCTGTGTATGGAAGAAGAAGGTCATATTAGTGGCGATGGTGCTTATAACCAGCAGAACGAATATTGCCGCATGGAAACAATAAACGTTGTTAGGTAGGTTTTCGAAAAGTAGTACTCCAACGCTATGGTTTCGTATTTTCTTATACTGGGGATTACGCAGTAATCCCCAGTATAAGAAAAATTACGCAGTAATTTTTATTATATAATTAATAAAAAAAATTACGCAGTAATTTTTCAATCCATTCTTTATTTTTCGTCTACTGGTTTTTTTAATTTTGTTTTAGGTAGCCTATCATGAATCTAGAAATAAATATTTTACTTTGGTACGTTGTTTTTACACACAGGGCGTATATAGGAAACAAAACCTAAGACGGATGATATGAAGTAAAGCTATATTTTTGAAGTTTTAACTTTATAAATTCTCAATAAAAGTTAAAAAAGCAAGTTTTTCCAAATGGTTTAATCAAACAGTTTGAAGGAAATACAAAAGTTAGTTAAATCAAACCTCATTTTTTTTTCTTAGAAATAAAAAAATCTAAAAAAAAGTAATAATAATAGCAATAAAATAGACTAATTAAAGAAAAAAAAAAAACATTTTGCATTCAACTATATCTATCTGTAAGTGAAATTAAAGTTACAGAGTCAAAATTTTCAAAATATTTCTATAGTGAAATATATCTGGAACAGCTGAGCGTATTTGAATTTCCAACTAAAAAAATATGCAAACCTGAAATTTTTTGGGATTCTTTGGATCGGGAATGTAGATTTTGTAACAGTTTGATTTCCACTAACAGAAACTAACCTTTTAGCTCTAACAAAAATTTCTATTTTTTTCGAACTGATAATAGGTGGGTAAGTAGAAGGATTGCCTCCTATATATACTGAAAATTGAATAAAACCGAAAGTGTTTTCACAAAAGACTGTCACTGAAATAAATTTAACTGCTTGGTGATCAACCTTATTTTTAGAACGCCTGTGGTGAGGTTAGATTTTGGATTTAATTTCTTTCAAACATTCGAAAAGATTCATAGGTAGATTTGTATTTAGTTAAAACAATTTTCAATAAAAATGGGAAATAATAAAACAATCAGTTCAACTATAAGTCTACATAGTTACAATCTACATCTTTCTGTTAATATTGTATTACCTCTGTCAGTTCGATGAATACAGACTGTCTATCATTTCACAAGTAATATTATCTCGTTTAGAGAGGATTTTATAGGTATAACAATTGGCTTTGATACATTGATATCAACCATGGAAACACTTACACCTTCTGCTACGATATCAGGTTTATTAGGTAAAATGTTTAAATTAAATTTCATTTTATTTTGTCTTCCGTAGTCTTGCTTTAAATCGAAAAAAATTATTAGTAAAATAAAAATATTCGTTGAGAAGAGACTAAACTCTAAAATTTCTGGCTTGGTAACTCAAATTTTCGCAAAACAATTATTTAAACTTATCGCTGTTATTAAGAACGAAACATTTTTTTTTTTTTTTTACCGTATTTGGGTTTCTAAAGTCATTGTTTGAATCATAATTGTATTTAAAAATTTTTTCCTGGTGTGTATCTTATGAAAAACTAATGATATTATCTTTAGGAACAGTTGGTGGAAGTATTGGATTATGTCTTGGCTTCAGCTTCATAACAGCCTTTGAGTTTTTTATGTTCATGGTTGACTTATGCCGAGCTCTCTTCGTTAAGAATCAGATTCATGTAGATAAAAAATAATCTTCAATTACTATGTATATTTGATGCATTATGTATAAAGCAACAAAAATAAGTATTTATAATATAAATAAAGGAAACATAAACATAAATACACTTTTTATAAATGGTAACATTAGTAATATATTTATCTAAATATGCTCATTTTACTTATCCTTCACTTCATTTCTGTAATGTTCCGATTATATCGTTCCACCACATACCACGTCTATGAAACGCCATAACTGCCTTAAGTGGTGATACACTACAACGTTACGTACCTTGAACAAATGAAACCGTAGTTATGATGATCAACAACGTACATATAATAACTAGTATTGTAGAGATAGCATACTGTAAAATAGTTATACAATATAGCGTGGTAGATATACCATAAATCGCAGCAGTTCTATTGCATACCTTGTTAGTTATATCGTATTGCACAATAGGCATATACTATAGCTGGGTAGTTATATATGGTTTAGTAGTTATGTTTTATTGTGTGGTTTTAGGTGGTTGTTTAGTCATATTGCGTGGTAGATCTGTTGTTATATGGTTGGTATGTCTTATTGCGTGGTAGACCCTTTGTTAGGTGGTTTTTAAGTCATACAGCTCAGTAGAACTGCTACTAGCTGGTTGTTATGTTTTATTCCGTCGTAGAGCAGTGTTTAGGTGGTTTTTATATCATAATGCGTGATAGACCTATCGTTAAGTGGTATTTCCATCATACTGCGGGGTAGTTATAACATACTGCACGGTAGACATTTCATTTGCGAGGTTTCTTTATATCTAGCTCTCGAATTGCGTGTAAACTTTCATGTATACTATTTCTAAAGAATTATATTTTTATGGCTATGTAAAATGTTTTCAAATGTTATATATACGGTATTGTCAGATATTTTTGTAAAGAAAAATCTCCAATTTTTCGAAATTTTCGAAAAAATCAAGTTTAATCAATCCAGAATTCAATCCTAAAATTAATCAATCGAAAAATCATTCGAAAAGTGTATAAATTTAGAAAAAATCTCAATTTCTTTCAATTTTGTTTCTATTACTCCCCCTGGATTGATCTGGCCCTCCCCAGAAAGTTTCTGGCTCACAGCACTCCATAATAGTAAAAAGGCTTAGTTGAATAGAAATACATTCAGACAAACAAAGACTTTGTTATATAT
>JAUZNK010040210.1:0-17339 GCA_035046665.1 Euphysa ruthae
GTATATATATGTGTGTGTGTGTGTGTGTGCATGTGTGTGTGTGTATGTGTGTGTGTGTGTATGTGTGTGTGTGTGTTGACATAATTAAATACTGAATTAGTTCAGCCACAGTTATTCAGTAAGGAAATGGTGTATATTAAAATTTATCCAAATAAACGAAAGTTTTACCCAACGAAGTTTGATTTAAGTTATTAACTTGGCGAGACTAAATAAGGTCGATACTTTATGTTATCGAATCGAAAAAAAGCGTTTTATTATAGACTGAACTTTACAAATTTTTGACGAGTAAATAGATGACAGTGCAAAACTTAGCAAAGGGGCTTTAGAGCATAATCCATATTCAGACGCATAAAAAACTTAGGTTAAAAAAGATAAAGAATTTAAAAAAAGGTCAACCCTTATTGTTATCATTCCATTAAAAAAAAAAAAGAAATCACCGCAAAAATAACTCATAACTCAAGGTTAAAGGTTGTCTAAGAATATGCAGCTATGAACTCAGCATTATGAAACAACAAATAAAAAAAAAAATACGTATCGAATGGAGGAACCATATGTAAATCTGTTAATTGAAAGAGCTTTCCAAGCTATTAACAGTTGTCCTTTTCTATGTCTCGCGAATCAGGGTTTTAAGTTTTGATTATGTTATATTTTCAAATTAGTTAAACACGTCACTTTTAAATTTAGGTTGTTTACGTTTAATCCTACCACGGATGGGCTTTTCTATATCAATGTTGTCTAGCAGAGTTTTTTAGGCTTTGCTATAATTTTGAAAATACAAGAATATTTTATAACCTGTTCAAATGTATGCTTATTAAAAAAAAGCCTCGTATTGTTTTCTTGTGACTTACAGTTGCTGTTGTTGATGTGAATATCTTTTTAAAGATATTGTGTACTTGCGAGAACAATTGCTTACAAAAATTTATGAAAATTCATTGTTAGGAGCGTAAATTTATGACATCCACACAAATGAAATAATATAGACAAATGAAAAATCCACCTTATCCCATATGAATTTCGGAATACCCATGAGAAGAAAAAAATATTTTATTTTGGCGTAAAAAAAATCTTGTTTAATTCCATTCTGTAGCGAGATTTTGTAACCATTCACGTGGAACAGTATGGTAGTTTGGGCACCCAAATCGGTACGCTGGTGCATTAATCAGTTATATGTGATTTAGACCATACTCATCACGGAATAATACCATCTAGATAAACCTATCAGATACGTAATTCGATAATTCTGGTTATTGGAAGTGGTTATGACTATAACCCGTGGCCCAGCTGGAAATAAAGCAATTGGCTTTTCGCTGGTTTTACTACGCAAAATATGAATCTACCTATTTATCTATATAACATTAACTCTTTGATATAGCCATAAGTCGTTTTTATCAAATCAACTTTATTTTTTTGTGTTACTCTTGCTTTTAAATTTCTTTTTTCTTTATTTTCTTTTTATTAATACAGTGAGACAATACAAGTAAGACATTCCATACACTGTTTCAAATTTTCATTAACTTATTTTTTTCAAATAATTATATAGGGAAATATATTTCGTAATTTTCGTAATCTCCTGATCCTACAAATTCTGAATAAGAAATGTTTTTCCTGCGATAACAGAACATTGTTTTAAGGAAAACCTCAATTCTTTCTGTGATTGAAAAATTTCGTTGATCGAAGATCAAAATTCATTACGAAAACCAAACAACAGTAATTTTAAAATCGACGATCTTACTACCAAAATCATTCAATATAGAATGATACAGTAGATATAGCCAGGCTAGATATTTAAAACAAACATTAGCTTAATATTTTTTTGAGCAATTCTGTGAGGGAAAATATGTCAGGGGCAATTTTCTAGAAGGCAATTTCCTGGTGGACAATTCTCCAGTTATGACTGGATGGTTTTAGATACACATTCGATTTCTGGCATTGTCGTTTGTAGTTTTTTTTATGTTAATTATCGATATTTTATTAATAAATCTTGGTTATATACACATCAATATATAAAGGTTTGCGAAAGCATGGCAAGCTCGTTGGCAAGCCAAAGTTTAAGATATTAAAAATATATTTCAATTAAAAATGAATTTAAATTTAAAATTTAAAGACACAAGATTAAATATTGAAAAAATAAAACAGCTACTTTTAAAGAAACGAAACTAAATATTAAAATAAAACGATAGCTATTTGAGAATATTCAAATGGAATGTTAATGATTTTTTTGTTTAACGTTTAAATAAATGCTCTGTCGACAGTATTGAAATAGATTTTGATTTGGTTTTGATTTTGAAACTATTTTCTCGATTGAATTATTCTCTGCTCAGTGAGGAGGCGAGACAAAATATGTAAAAATAGGCACGAATTTTCTGCGAAGTCAGCATGAATTTTCTGCGGAGTGAGCAAAAAAAAACAATTTCCTTACCATAGAGATTTTGCTTAAAACAATGTTTTCAAAAAATGCAAAAAAAAAAAATTATTTTAAAACTGCAGATCACTGTGCACCATTTCATGTTTTGATTTATAATCAAATTTGGCGTACAGAGCCGATTGCCGATTTTTATTAATAGAAATTTTGTTAATAGTGAATCTTGGCGTTCAAGGGAGTAAAATTATAATAAAAAAAAAAAGTGTTTTTCCTATAATAAAATACCGTGAATTTTGGTTTTTTTTTTTTTTTTTTTTAAAAAATAATCTAATAAAACTCTCAAAATTAAAATATGGCAAAACTAAAATTCTCAATTTCACCAAAGGTCACGTTGAAATAATTAGGAGCCTTTATCTGATCTCCTGAAACGAAAAATGGTAACAAACTTTTACTGTTTTATTTTTTATAAAGGATGCTGTTTAAAATAGTAATTATAATTACGCTTAAAGTTTTCACTATTTATTGATTCTTGATACAAATCAAAAAAAATTATCGAATATTTAGGGGTTCTTGGTTATTTCCCAACCTAAACGCCACTCACCGACTTTGTGTTAAAACTTTCAATGGTGCAAAATTACAAAACAAATATTTTGAAAGTAACAAAACAACAAAACAACAACAAACTTAAAAGGATAGGTTGCGTTTTCAAGTCTTTTAAGGTGGTTCCCTAGTGATTTTTGTCAAAAATTCAAAATTGTTTTTCAAATTCATTCTTTTTTATGGAAAAGTTATCGCAGATTCCAAATCTGGCATAAAATTCTGCTTTTTTTTTAAGTACATTTGGAGATTTTTCCTATTTATCACACCAATGTAAAAAAAAAATACATAAAATTGCGGAAGTTTTAGTTGTTATAGGCGTTACATCCTTTCCCTAAAAGATACTACGATTTACGCCCTTCAAACACCCTCCACGGACAATTAAAAGGGGTTTATCGTTTTACGGGATCTGTTCAAGATAACCCAGGGTTTCTTTCAATTGAGCTTTCGTTTTTGAAGTGGAACAACAAAAACCAAAATTTTTTGATTGCTTGAGCATCAAAATTTGAACATTATTTACAAGATTGATCGTAAAAGAACTAAAACTAATCTCTGCTAAAAGTTTAAAAAACCGGTATAAATTGTGTAATCACTCAAAATTTCTGGATAAACATGCATAGAGACTGTCGGCGATGGTCTATAAAACCATAAATTTACCTATTTTTCTTCAAAAATTTGGGGCGTAATTAACGTAATTAACGTACTTCTGAGATCCGTAGCGCTGTAGTGTCAAAATTCCTTCAGTAGTAGCTTAAATCGTGTTCTGAATCTGCTAAAATTTAACAATTAACAATAAAAAAAAAATTATAACTTTATAACTTTAAATTACCACTGCCATGCCAGCAAAATAGGAAGACATCTGAACATTGATACAACAACTAAATGGCGTTTTTGAAGCCAGAATTAACGAAATTCAAGCTCCGACTGATGAAATTCAAAATGAGCTAGCGATCAAAAAATATCAATTCTTACTTCAAAAATTTCAAAAATGAAGAACTTACAAACTAAAACGAGATACAAAACCATTGAAGATTTGGAAAAAGAACTGTATACGCTAAAGAAATCAAATCAAAAAAAATGGTAAAACAGCTTAAAAAGGAGATAGTGCTGTGTAAAGCTAAACGTTTTTACTTCGTATTGCTTTGTGAATTCAACAAATGTTTTCAAGATATTCATAGTTTTAAACTTTGTTTTATTTTAATGAGTAAATTATTTGCTGATTAAGTAAATATTCCAAACCATTATAATAAGCTTCTGCTGTCATATTTGCATCTGACCATGAACCTCATTAATTACAGCATTTTCTTCGATTGTCACTTTCCCCTCGAGACCCGTTTCTTTCCTTTTCCCTCAATTCTATTATGTCACTGAAGTTTCAGTGCGGAATATGTTCTAAACATGTAACTAACACCTAAAAAGCAATCCTATGTAATAAATGTAATTTTTTGATATCCACTAATTGTATTCGGTAGACGACCATATGTTTATAATCTGCTAATTGAAATCTTTAATATTCCGTGGGTTTGAATTGCTTGCATGGTTCCATTCTTTAAAATTACGAATCTGAATCTTAGCCAAACACTTTAATGTAACGGTTTAGACAATAAATCAAAAATTTCAAATTGCGCCATACACCTTAAACTACTTTTGAATGATTTTAATAAGGTAAAAACTTTCAAACTTGCAAATAGCTAGACATCGCCGAATTTAATAAATCCAAAAAAACTTGATTTTGATACTTTTATATACCTAAATATTTTACCATTACCATACCATGTTGAAGAACTAAGAACTTTATTAAATTTGATTGATTTTGGCCCGATCGTAGTTATTACAGAGTCTAATATCTATAAAAATTATATACATGATATGAACATGGTAAAGAGACCTATGAAACCAATTTTGTATAACCCTTCACATCCAATTCTCTGTTATATTTTATCTCTCAATCAACACGTGCCACTTCTTATTCTAAAACGCTTATTGACAATATATTTTTAAATTTTCACTTCCCTGAAATAACTTCTGGTAATTAATTCTATTTCAGATCATAAGTCTCAGTTTTTAAATATTCCTTCCCAGGTGGATCAAGCTAAAAGCCTTGCACTTCTTTTGAGCGCTCTTTCAAAAAACTTTCATCGTGAAGATTTTATGAGATATTAACAATATTGCATGGGATGATCATATTAAGAATGAAGACAATATTAATGATTGTCTAAGAATTTTTATTAAACTCTTTGAAAGTGTCCTTGATATACATGTTCCCTATAAAACCTTAACAAATCGGCAAAAAAGAAAAAAAAATGTCAAAAAGAAACTTTGGATTATCAGTATCTTAAAATTGATTAATACCAAAGATAAAATATATAAAATTTTATAAGCTGTAGAGACACTGAACACAAAGCTAACCTAAATGAAAAATTTAATCCTTGATCTCTGATAAACTGTCCTCTAAAATCAAACCATCTAAAAATATTGACTATTTAAGGTAGCCCTTAACAGGAATTCAAAAAAGATAAGTGCATCATTTAGAGACAAATATCTTTTGATGGAAGGTCACAATACTAATGAATTTCTGCATAAAATAGAACGAAAGCTTCCAAATTATATAAATTTAGAAAAAATTGGTTAACATGGGGGTTATGTACAGCAAAAATTTATGAAAGGCCTTTCTAAATCACAAGATTCTAAAACTGAAGCTTTCTTCATGCGATTTTTGCATGGAATTTGGTACATTGATAGTTTATGAACTAATCTAGGAAACGATTTTCTAATTTTTGGAAAAAAATCATTTTCGGGTTTAGCTAAACTAACCCTTAAAATTTTTATTTCAAAAGCAAAAATACTCTAAATGAAAAATTTAAAGGTTCAAAGTTTCATGACTTTTTACATCTTAAGATATTTAGATACTAGCGCTGAAAAACAACGGAATTGTAAAACTGAGAAAGTTGCAGAAAAAGTTGAAAAACTTCATAAAACACTTCTGCACTCTATCAATCACTACATTTGTCAACGGATTGGATCCTCCAACTGATTTGCCGTCAGCTAACACCTGGCCATACTGCTCTTATTTCTATTAACGAGGTACTGTGCCCAGTCGCTTTTGAACGTTTTCTACACACTCCTTTGTCACCATATCTTAGGGTGGAACTTCAAAAATTCTTCCTTGACATTTGTGTAGCTATTGCTGTCCCCAGAATATCACAACACAATAAATCTAGATCATCACTTCTCTCATGTTTATTTTTCTTCATTTTTTCGGAACTCATGTAAAAGCACACCAAATGATATTGCCGGGAAAAGCAAAGTACAAATGCTGGATGATAAGGGTGTAAACTTGGGTAGCTGAAAGATAGCATTGGGTAGCATCTTAGGAGAAAACACCTTGGCAACTGATTTAAACAAACAGTTGATAAGAGACGCAACGAAAGGTAACAGAAAAGAAAACGTCTTTTAAAGGAATAAATGGAATATTTTCGTTATTTAACCGTAACAGTCCATTGAAGGATCAATGAGAAATATAATTAAGCCAAAAACACTAAATATAGCATTTCCCCAAGGATTAATTTTAGGACCTCTTCTTTCCTTAATTTATATAAATGACTTTCATTGCTCAATCAAAATGCTACATCACATCATTTCGCAAAAGACACTAATCTCTTATTAATCAAAACATCAATTAAAAACTGAGCAGATTTATAAACCATTAACCAATCTAACCTTATGCAATGACTTCGTACAAATAAAATATCCATGTATGCAAATAAAACAGAAATAACTTTGTTTAAATCAATAAATTTTAGATCTAGGAAACATTTAAACTTTAGAGTAAGTGCTCAAAATTTAGTTAAAGCTCTAAAATATCTTGGTGTGAGAGTGGACGAAAGTCTATCAGTCAAACCATATATTAACGCACTATTCTTAAGACTATGTAGATCCAACAGCATGCTAGACAAAGTTAGACATTTCGTGAACCTTGAAGCCTTAATAAAAATTAATCATGCAATTTTTGGATCACATCTGAGATATGCATGCCAAGTGTGGGGACAGGCTAGGTGAGAGGTTCTAGATAGGATTGCTTTATTTCAAAATAAATCCTTAAAGCTAATACATTGTGTTTCTTTTCGAACCAGTTGTTGCATCTTAACCTCAAACGTTTTACGAATCTATGAACTGATCGAATATTTAAATTGCATGTATGGGACCAGGAACATTCACATCTACCAGCTATTTTTAAAGATATGTTCGTGTTCAGAAAAAAGGGTGACCATAACCTAAGGTCAGTTACTAACAGGACTTGAAAAGACTGCAAAAAGAGACAGTTATCTACGGGTTAAATTCAATTATATATCAGTGTACCCTTACATGGAACTTTATACAAAATAGTCTTAAAAAGCATGGGCAAGTCCCCATAAGTTAAAATTACGTAATTATAATTACGTAAAAATTATCATTAGAAATTAATTGACCTTTTATATTAAAATATTTTGCTTTTCTTCCTGTTGTTAACATGTAAATAGTAAGATTTATTATCTAACTTATATCTTCTAAGCTGTCCAATTTCTAAAAGTGCAAATATAAACGAGTTCGTATTACCCTTTTCCATGGCAATTTTATGCCTATAAGTCGTGTTTTTGTGCACAGCACAATCATATTTAATTATTTTACCATCTGTATATAACGGTCAATAGCCTTAGTGTTTCACTATTTTTAACTGTATCTATGCTATGTATACATACCTATTATAACATTACAGTTTCAAGTTTTCTGTTTCAGGGGCAGATCTAGGATGTTTTTCAACTAGGTCAAAATCTTTATTATCGCTGACCCACCGCCCCTCCATCCTCAACCACTACCTCCTCCACGCCTCCCTCCCTCACTTGCCCATTCATCCCTCCTTCCTTCGACCTTTTCCGCTCCCCCTTATTCTCCTTTTCTTTTCCCCTCCCAGGCACGCCCACTATGGTTGGGCTTGCAGGAAAATTTTTTGGTATATGTTGTATATGGTTGTGTCTAGATTGGCTATGGTTGATAAGTTGACAAATAGTTGTTAATTTGAATGTAAGGGAATAGAAGAGAAAAAAAATTACTCAGCTTTTAACTATTTTTATATATTATGTATATATGCTACCTAAACCAAGTAAAATAATTGTGTAAACTATAGAATACCTTCTTGCAAGTTATTCAAGCACGGCAAGGTCTCCCTGTTGAAATGTCCGAATTTTTTGCCTTGGCGGACACTTGGATATTGGCAAGAAAATTTGTAGCCAAACTTCTGCGGTTTACAAACTGAAACAATCAATAAAACAATTAATGCATTTTCGGTAATTATAACACGATATGCTACCTACATTCTTTAAATAAACAGACAAGGAAAGTATTAGTAATAAACTAAAAAACAGATATGATATTATTTAATTTTGAATAAGCTAGTGAATCACCGCAACGTTCCCACTCACATAAAAACACAATAACAAAAATCAGGGTACAACCCTGGGGTTTTTCGGGTTAATTTTAACACTTAAAGCGTGTGCAATAGCCAATTAGCATAAAGAATGCAAAAAAATGATTTGTAATATGGCCATATCTAAAGAAGTTTAATTTTTAAAAAAAATTTTGGGCACATCCGTTTAGGTCCAAAATGTGGGAGTCTCGCACCTCTCAGACTATTTTATCACACATATTAACGAGCGCATCCTGAAAGCTTCAGGTTGATACATTTTTTTCGAGGTTTGACATAAATCTCTCTGACTAACAGGGTTTATGAAAAAATTAATGCCGCGTCAGGGACCCAAAACAAATTAAATAATCTAAATAAAACAAAAAATCAAATTAACTTTGATAAAACAAAAAAATCACAAATTAAATGCTAATCTACGATCACCAGAAGAAACTTTTCAATCGCTTTATTACTATCTGGTACTATTTCTTGATGTATGTAAATAAGTGACAGGCCATTCAGCCTCTCATTAAACATAGTGCTTCTAGTAGAATCTAGTATAATAGTGCAAAAAAAATTTGCTCACACCCACAAAAGGTATAGCAAGAATTCGAAGCGAAAAGAAAATGACACCAACGTTTTTAAAAGAAGAGAAGTTAAGGCTTCTCCAAACAAACCTTAGTCACAATGGATATAAGATAAAAAATCTTCTTTGACATCGTAATCACTGTCAATGTATTTGACAACCAAAGACAAATGCGATTTCCCTGATAAATCGATACTTTATCAGCCAAAATTGTAAAAAACCTATTTTTTTTTTTAATTTTAAAAAGAATATGGTCAGAAATTAGGGCAAAACACTTAATTAAATCACTTTGTCTGGTTTTGTTATGAATTATTACATCTCTCCCACGAAATGGAAAGCTCAAAAACTCAATAAAATTACCAGTGGGATTTTAAAAATACTTACCAGCATTAGGAAAATGTTTTGAATCATTTCGATGGCCTCGAACAAACCAAGCCTACCACACAATATCATTTTATCGATTATTGGAACAAGTTTTTTTTTTTTTTCTATTTTCAGATACCTTTTCGTATAAACAGATCAACTAATTTGTCAACACGAGTAGGATCACCAACCAGCCGAGAACTTATTTCATTAAAAACAAAAATTTTTTCTTTATGAAGACCATACTGGTAGAAACATGACGTATTAGAAGAGATTTAGTAGTCGGTAAAGGAGGCAAAGGTTCACCTAAACAGCTTTTTAGATCTGTTTTCCCTAGCAGGAATTTTTTGCCCAAGCAAAACACATGGTAGACAAAAACCAACACTTAAATGCGCTAAATAAGTTAACCACGTGTGATTCATCGGCATGTGGCTCAGTGGTACGATTTACATGCGCTAAGCCTCCGGTTCGAGCGCTGGCGTGGTTGGTCAGCTTTTAATAAGATGGACTTTTGATGATCTCCCGCCATTAGGTAAATAATAATAAAAAAAAACTTTCAATCTCAACGAAATGAACCACCATTTGTTTTACGGAAAACAAAAGAACTATCAGGAACAAATAAGTTTTTAATAAGCAGGTGAATATCTTCGTTATTAGCTAACCGTGTTCGATAAGTATAAATATCATAAGGATGTAAAACACTTGAAATATCATCAAGATCTGGAAGAAAATTTTTAGAAGCAATCATTTCTATATGAAGGAATTGATGAAGAAGAAGAAGCTCTCGAAAATTCAATTGATAAAGAAGAAGCCGTCGAAGAAGCAATTAACGAAGAAGAAAAAGATGAATTACTTTTTGTTTTCACTTTAAAACACTGGCTTAAAAAAATTTATTGTCACTAATAGCTGAAGTCTGCACTTCCAACTTTTTTTTAATGCAACGTTAGTATTAACAGATACAAATTTACGTTTACATTTGTTTTCTTTTGAAGACAGATTAAGGAGCAGTAATGTAAAATAATGAATATAGTTAAACAAACTAGAGCCAGACAAGAAATCCTCACAACAAAATAATAAATGCAATGGTTCAACAAAAACAACACTTAAGTGGTTCGACAATTTGTTTAAATAAATGGAAATACTTTGTCTGAACAAAGTCAGGGTAATATGTTTGAAAATCCCTTCTTAATACAGATGCAAGACCAAGGACACAAAAAAATGAAGACCATTTTTTGTCAACACAATTACTTTTAGCTTCTGTAATAACAGCGTCATCAGCCGAAAAATCAGTATCAACTGTTGAAAAAGAAAGAGAAACAGAAAAACTAATTTTAGAAAAAGTATCACTTACCTTAGAAACATTCCATTTATATTCCTCATGAAAAGTAGAATTTTTAGTGGTATTTCAATGAGAGCTTCAATGGAACTTCAGTTTTTCAACCAAAAAATTATTTCCTATTAGCTGGAGTGATGCTGAGCTATACAAACAAAGCTTCAGACCTATAAACAAAAATTAACTCTCGTATATACATTTACGTATGCTCAACTCAACAAAACAAGAAGACTGATTCTGATTACAATACAACATATATATAAAAAATGACTGATATATAATGGTTATGAGATTATGTTAATCTTCTAATTGACTAAAATACGTCATGGTTGATAGCAGAAAATTTGATATGAAAAATAAATAAATAAACATACCTGACAGCAATTACTGTTGACTTCTTCTTCAAGTTACAAATATTCTGGAAAACGAGGTTCAGTATTTAAGTTTTAAAATAAAAGTTTATCATTATAAAAACTTACAAACTTCGCTTTCGTTGCTGCATTTAAATTAATCTTACTGAAAATGAAAATCTCGAATGTTTTTCATATAATCAAAATTTTTCTCTAATATTTTTCAAAATTATCCGTTTTTAAAAAGACTACAGTTATGATGTCACCAGACTGTATTCCTTTCCACATGTTTCAGCTAGATTTATACGAGTCCGTGATGTAGTTGTATCTAAAGCCATTCGCAGTAGTCAAGATGAAATATGAATGCTTAAGCTATGTTTATATCATAAAAATCTGGTTAATTCAAATAGCATCTATCTACGTTGTTCATTTACACTGGGGACAATTAAGCCCGAATCATAAAATTCTTGCAAAAAAAAAAAAAAAAAAAAAAAAAATTACGGTTAGATCCGCCCAGTGCTTACAGTTTTAAGTATTATTTAATATTTACAATATAATGAAGTATTCTTGAAGTTTATATTTTGAACCGACTTTTAGTACGTATGTCTTGAAATATATTGATTGATTTTCACATATGTGTACAACAAACCAGCTTCGTGAGTGGGTGTGGCTTTTCTTCAATAAATTTTCTATCAATTTTAAAATTTTACGCAGATCTGAGCTCATTTGCAGTAAAACAGTTGAATAAACTGGTGCAATTGCTGAATTTATCAACATCAATAGTTCTATTCAAATCGGGCTTGGCAACGTTAACATTTGCTGTGATAAACAAACTTGTTGTTTTTAACTCACTCAATTTTCTCAAGTGTGATTGTTTTGTTTATAGTTGAATTATTTTTTTGTATATTAGAAAGGGAGACCCGTTTATTAAAGTGTGTTTCTGAGATGATTTTTAAATAGTGTGCTAACTCATGTAATTCAGAATGGTTTTCATTAGTAAGACCACTAGTAAAGCAATAAAAAATTTTATTATTAAATTAGTGAGTCGTCTAATTTATTTTTTGCGATTTTTAACAAACATAAAACTCTTTTTCAAAAGATTTTATTCGTGAAATTGTGACTCTACTAGAATCAGTCCCAAATATTTATCGTTAAAATTTAAACTTTCTTTTGAGTACACTTTTCATAAAGTATACGTATACATAGTCGGAAATTGAGTTCAACTCTGCAATCATTGAAAAAATATATCCGGACAAAAGTTTTTTTCTCAAAATTTATTAGCATCATGAATTATAGGATCAGGCCCCTCAGTGGCGGAATGGGGTATGAATGATAGGGTCAGGCACCTCCCCTTAACAATGTTGTGCGACTCAACATTTTAGTGGGTGATAGGGTTTTTTTTTTTTTTAATCTTTACAAATGTCCGGTAAATTTTTTCCACGATTGTCTGAAATTTTTTTTTTTAACTTAATGATTTTTTTAGTATTTTTAGAAATTTATTAATATTCTGTACTTCAGACAAAAAATATTAAAAATGAAACCTTCAAATCCTTTGGCCAAACCTCGTCCCAGTTTAACTTCGCTTTAAAAATTTCTTGAAATTGCATCTTAAAATCTTAAAACCTTTTTAATGAAATCAGGGTTTTTTTCGTAAATTAGCACGTGCACGAATTGTTTAGCAGAAATGAAGAACTCGACGCCCTGAAGAAATACGAATCGATTTTGTGTTACAATAGCCTGGTATTTCATTATTTAAAGATTATGATTAATTTCAATCGTTATTTTCTACCCATCCCCACCCCACTTCATTCTCCAAGAAAGAAGTAACCTAAATACACCGTCGTAGTGTGTATTTAGTTTAGAGCCCAAATAACTGTCGTTTTATTTTTGGTGGCATTTTGAGTGAAGTTATATATAAAATAGGAAAAATTAACTTGAAATATTCGATAATTTATAAAATACGTATATAGCTTAAATATTGAACCAAAATAAATGATATTTAACAATTATGCGGTTCGAAAATCTGTGTTTTGTAATGCTCACTCTCAGTCAGGTATACTGTTTTATAATGCTCATTCTTTTTCAGGTATGTTACTTGAAAAACAATGCCTTCTCCAGATAAGCAGTAGTGAAAATTCGCTAAATAATTACTCAGAGTCAGAGCCCGTATCAAAGTTATATAAATCCATTGATTTCACTTCTCCATTCTCGTCAACTCCTCGACCCTTGGTTATATAAAGTGGTTTTGTAAATAGTATATTTAAAGACTCCTTCCGCAACACGTCATTCTGTCCTTGCAACATTCGTAGCCAAAGAAAGCTCGGACGAGGGTTATAATTATCTATTTTTGAGACGTGCATTTTTGCACATGTAGTAACATACGGACGTTTCTTACCATATATGGAATACGAAGCTTGAATGTCTTTTTTCAGTACAACAGCTGCATCGCACAATATGTCTTCGGCTTCATGGTGTTCGTTGCTGTAGCCTTGGGTGGGAACTAAAAAGAAACACATGTTTTCAGTTGTTTTAAAAAAAGATATTTTAGCGCTATCATTTTGCCGGTTGATATGTAGCGTATTTCTATGATCTCTTCTCAAAAGTTCAGCTATATATTTCGATTCTTTTGTCGTTTTTGTGAAATCACCACCCCAAACCCTTTTACTTAGTTTTTTAGCGTAGCGCTTGGAGCGGTCCATTGATTCGATATCTTTAGAATAGTAAATGCGCGTTAACATATCCCTTAGTCGGTTCTTTTTAAAGTCATCTTTTACCAACAAGGCTGTTTCAACTGGACATGTAGCTATAAATAAACTTGGTCGTGGCACAGGATTCCCTTTGTTAGGCGTTTCTGTTACACACATTATCTGAACATTCTTTAACGCCCACACGCCTAAGTTAAATTTCCACCGACAGAAAAATTGAAAAGCTATATGACGTAATATTTGCCTTCTTCTGTTACAACTGAAATCACAACTACGGCGATACACTGGTAAAAACATTTTGCATGTTCTTCCTTTCTTGTAATGCTCGCGTGTTAAAATATCTATCCATTTAGGAGAGGTAAGTATATTCGCAGGAATTGTATCACGAAGAGCTAACATGTCTTTGCCAAAACATTCCAATTGGTGTTTTGTGTAGTTTTCGCTTTTCATGAGTGATATAACTGCATGTATTAGTCGAGCCTTCTTTCGCAGGATCAGATACGACAATGCACTCTTGCCATCCTTAGGATAATGACTTATTGTCAGCACGCATGTATTCAAAATATACCAAATTACGTCATCGTTTCTATATTTAGCTGCAATTGTCAGTATGTCTTTGCCATTGAAGTCTGTCGAGCATTTAGTCTCTTGGTCAAACAGGTAAGGCCCAATAAGTTGCTTTAAGTATTGAAACAACGCTTGCAAAGTTTCAAAATTTGTATGTTTTGTTACAAATTGAATCAAGTTCGAAGTTTTTTCTGCATAATTATAACCAAAGAAATGTTCAAAAAGTTCCTCTTGCCTTAGCTGTTCAGCCATAACCAACACATCATCTTTACTACCATATTTCAGCTTTTTTTCAACGTTATCAACGTAAAAATCTACAATATTAGAAATCAATGCATCATCGTCAACCATGCTGAATTTGTAAATACTTTACTTTGAATTCTAAAAATCGTTTAAAATTTTGAAGAAATAAATAATTAATGAAAACAATACATGAATATAACATAGTAACGAAAAATTTAAATACAAACCTAATTGATGCCTCACTAGCAAGTCTTTTTAACTAAAAACATATCGAAACAAGGTCCAATCAAAAAACGTTAGTTTCCCATCAATATATATTCATTCAATTATCGTAAACTAAAGTTTATATCATTTAATTTATATGAACTTTAAGCATAAGTAAATGTATTTTTAAAAATATTTTGGACATCATTTTTTTACGCTGTTTTGGAATATTTCGAAATTATTATCAAATAAAACAGTGTTTACATTTTAGTCCGCCTCTCCAGAAAGTTTCAATTTCAGAAATTCGTGTCAAGATTCTTGCCTAAATTCGCGCCTATTTTTTCACATTTTGCCTCGCCTTCCCATTTCTTTTTAATAATATTTGAACAGTACAGAATAGTTATTAAATTGAGACAATATGGTCTCGCCTCCACATTTCGTTATTAATAATATTTGAACAGTAGAGAATAATTCAATTGAGACAATAAGATATATCTTTGTTGTTAGTTACCAAATCAAAACCATATCAAAATTAATTTCAGTACTGTCCACAGAGAATTTTATTTAAACTTTTAACAAAAGAATCATTAACATTCTATTCAAATTTCGTGTCTTTGCAAAGGCGGGTGTTTCATACTGCAAGTTAAATTAAAATTCATTTTAAATTGAAATATATTTTAAAATTAAAAACAATATTTTTATTTCACTATCCATGGCAAAAAACCTTAAAATCTTGTATATTAATAACTGGTAGTGTGAGAATATTTTTTGTTTGTTGAATTCTGTTGCAGTTTTTTCTATGATCAATTACCATATACCACATTAAACTTTGGCTTGCCTAAAAGCTTGTCATGCTTGCGCAAACCTTTATATATTGATTGTAATATAAATTCCATTTATATTGTTTCTTTATTTGAAATTCTTATTTGTTAGTTTATTTTAAAACTTGATGTTTTAAATATATTTTTTTTGTAAATTGTTTGTCTTAATACCTACATAAAGTAAACAAGTTTTTTTTTCTCATTTGTAGTTTGATTGACAATAAAAAACTAAAGGCTGAACAGTTTGTCTGGTTTTTATTAGTCTTTGGTTTATTTACTTCCTTTTCTTTGTTCAAGATCACATTAATAGTGTATCTAGATTTTTAATGTTAATATTCTCTGTAAATAGTCCTGTAAATAGTTTGGAAAATGAGTACTGGTTGAACGATCTCGTTATTCTTGAGATTTTACATTCTTCAAAATTCGTACTTTTTTTTTTTATTTGTTTTGTAATCACCTATCTTCTTACATAAAATAATACTAGGTCAATACTTTGTCTCAATTTTTACTGTTTGTATTTGATCCAATGCATTTAACATGATAGCAGATACAATAATGAGATTAAACTTAGTTTATTAATTAATTTAGTTTATATTTATTTAAAGTTTTATCATTCTTATAATTATAATGTATGACAGTATCTCAAACATTTATATGTTGCTAAATTTATGAAATAAATATTGTATTGTGTTGGAAATTATAGTTTTATCTAAGTTACTCCAATTTGAAAATATTAAACAAAATTAAATTTTTAATCTTTTTAAAAGAAGCATAAAAATAAAAAAAAAAAAAAAAACTTAATCTTTTGCAAAATAATAATAAATTTTTCTGTATATATAAATAACAAATTAATATTTTGCAAAAGAATAATACATATTTTTTCTTTAAAACCTATCCTGGCCATTAACCAATAATTCAGTGAAATTTAGATATATTTCTCAGAATAATTTTAATTTGATAGAATATTTGACTCTCACCCGTAGGTCTCTTTTAAATTTCGTTACCGTTCTGTTTTTTGTTACATCGATTCTTAAATTTAAAAGTACTATCCATTTGTTGAAGTTATAATTCAATTTTTTACAAAGTACATAAGGTATGCGAACTGTTAAAAATTATAAAAGTAGAATAAAATCTCACCATATCTTACTCTTACCATCTTGCATATTTGGTCGCTTAATGCACTGTAGGGGTAGGATAAAAGTCAGTCTATTTTATTTAAAGAATGACTTATAGATAAGATAAGTAAGATAATTATATTTTCCCAATCAACCAAATAAAAAATAGTTTTTTATAATAATTTAGAATAAATCTATAAAAAAATTTTTGGGATAACTTACCATTAGGTTAATTTGGAGGGAGTCACCGATATAACAAGAGCTGAACAAAAGGAGTGACTTCAGACAGATTTAATTAGTTATACCACTATTAATGGTACTTTTGCTCATGATGTTTTTTGAGTTCGTACATGTCTGTAGAACAATATTCTCAAGAGGGTTTTCAGTCTAACTAGGTGGCAAAAAAAATATTGATGATTTTATGAAGTAAGTAAGTAAGTAAGTAAGTATTTATTCTGCCACAAACAAATATATTATACATTAGCTATGAAAATTACAAGACAACAGAAAAAAAAATAAAAATATATATAATAATAAAAGAACACTAACATAAAAACAAATGGTAGCAAGGATAGCCACAAAAATTGTTTGTCACAACAATATTTCCATTGTGGTCCCGTTATACATCACACACAAAAACAGATTAAACCAAA
>JAUZNK010040221.1:0-17338 GCA_035046665.1 Euphysa ruthae
AGTTTCTCATCAGACAAATCTTTAAAAATAGGAGTGAGGATGACTTTGATGGGAAGTGGTAGGTTTAACTTGATTTTGTAAGTTTTTTTTACCTGTGATCTTGTCACTTTGGTAAAGACACCAGCTGCTTGTAGTTCTCGGGCAGAACTGATGCCTAAGTAACTGATAGCCTTGTTTGTCAATCTTCCTTTACCACCTAATGACTTACCATCAGATAACTTTTTGCCTCTGTAACTGACAAGAAGTTTTCGGCATCTTGTACCCATACGTTTGTTCACGTGCCTAATGCATTCCTGTTTGTCGATCTGAATTTCATCGCCGTATGGTTTAGATTTCTTACGTAATTGGAACCGTGGGCATGATACATTGCATGCTGTGTTGGCGACATGTGGCGTAAAAATAAGTTTAAGGTTCGGCAACTGGTTAGATAGTAATGTTGAAAACGAAAATAGAAAAACGTTCCACTGCATATGATATTACCGAAATATAATAAAAGCAAATTTTATTTTAATTTTGTTTTATCTATGTTTTTTAAAAAAAGTGCCCAAATTCGATGTGCCCAAAAGCGGTGTAAACTGAATGGTTAGTTTGCTTTTTTCCATAGAATCATAGAAGTAAATAATTTTGTCCAAGTTAACATATTTTTGAATAACATTTAGTACGTTTTGCAAAATTCAAGAGAAACATGCATCACTTAAATATTGCGCCACAAACATTCCTGCAATGTAGTGAAACTTATTGTATAGAAAATTACTTTCAATGACTGATTTGCTTAATTCAGATTACTTTTTTAAAAAGATTAATTTCTGTCTGAGAATTTTTACCAAAATCAAAGATTCTAAGTAAAGCACAACAAACTGTTTCATTTGAATCAGAAATAATAGCGACACAAAAAGTGTATATCTTTAATTTTTGGGTTACCTCAACTGGTCGAATATTGGTCTTGTAAATCCCTCCATTACACAACTAAATCATTTTGTTAATAAAAGATTGTATAATCTTTTTACTGATATTTTATACAGAATTGATAAGTTTCATGTATATAAATATACTGTTGTCTAAAATTCAATGAGAGTAGATTAGTAAAAAAATCAGCTTGCACTTTGTCTACCATTTAATTTTGTCTTGTCTGCAATAGTTGTGAGTAAGTAAATTACCGTGGTATATAGGGGGTGTTAGTCAGGATTTTATACAGCGTTTATTGCCATGATTGGGAATTTATATGGTGGAAAGAAAAGCAATAGAATAACAATAAAATTTAAATAAACCTTGCGGAAAAGAGCTAATGTGTAATTTTTATATACTTACAGTCCAGGTGTTTAAAACCTACTTAAAAGATCAACTGGAAAAAATTAAAATAAACATCATAAGGGTGGAATTTTAAGTTGATCTTTGAAACATTTTTTTCTAAATAGGATTATTATAAGATGATAGTTTCATCTTTTTTAAAATTAAGTTACTTTTATTTTTAAAAATTTCACATTTGCAATCATAAATAACATTACATTTTAAATTGCTATTTATAACATTACATTTAGCAAACATATTACGTTTTAAGCGACATGCTTTCTGAGAAATTTTTGAAAATCGTTTATATCAATACTATATAAAAAAAGTTCATTAAATTATTGCGGATTTAACAAGACTGGTAGCTCATGAATGATTAACGATTAAGTTAAATTTAAGTAAACTTAGTAGTTGCTAAGAAACAAAATAAATCGTTGGCAAAATAAATTGTTTATTCATTTTAAAAACTATCGATCTTATTCGTTTCATATAATATGGTAAACTACAAAACATGAATTATGACTTAAAAAAAGATGTGTATTCCGCAAAGAAAACCAACGTTCAAAAGCAAGATTTTCAAAGTAATTATTTATAACTTGGTAGAAAACAAAAATAATGGGTGTTTTATTTTGTGTTGCTACATATATTATTTCCAATATATAATGAGTAAAAAACAAATAATTACCAAATAGTTAGTATTTTCTATTTAATTTTTTTTTTCACTTCCAATTGGGAATTTTGACTCAATTGGGAATACTGGATTGTACACGATTTCATTTTGCTGGCTAACACCCTGCATATGTTTTGAGAAGCGCATCTGGAAGCTATGTCATTTTCTATCAATCAATTTAGGATCTTGTTAAAGATGCTTGCAGATTACGTGAAATCCATCCGAGGAATGCAATATTTTTTGGACTGCGCTCAGAAGCATCTGGCAAAGCTCCATCTAAGTGGATTATACAAACAAAGAGAGTGGAAGAACTTGATAAACGGTTAAAATATTTTCTTCGACTTCAGTTTAAAACTTTGAAAGTTACAAGTTTGAGGAAACGTGAAGATGTCTATGCGTATCATTATTACTTGACGCAGGTTAGCTGTTTTGCAATATATTTTTTTTTAACATGAATGATCCATAAGTTTTTTTTAACTTCATTTCACAAACAATCATCACCTTCAAAAGTAAAATCTGTTCATTTACATTTAACCAGATGTAAAACTGAACTTGATGTACCATTTACCAAAGCCAAAACTTTAAAAATCAGTAGTTACTCACTTTAAATTTTTGGTAGGAATTATGTTAGCCCTTATTGTACATACTTCAATATGTAACTAAAATTATTACTCATAGTGTCCTGAGGGATCAATGTTGAGCTTATTTTATTATGTCTCATTGTTATACATATATTTTTTTTTTATTTAGTGCCAATATAAATAGCTACTCAAATCGCTGCCCCATAGTATATCTACATGTTTAAGGGATCTCGGAAAAAAAAAAAATTTTTTTTGATAAAATAAATGTTATCTTTTTAACAGCTTCGCCAATTTTAAGAAATTTATAAAAAAAAATTTATAAAGGTTTTAATTGTTGGGTCATCATTGCAGCTATAGCAACTAAGATTCTATACATCTTGTATAAGTCTGGAAGTGTGTTGGTTTTGTTAAATATAATCTAGGATTTTCATACTACTGTCATGAAGGCCGCACTTTATTGGATATTGGCAATAAATTATTCATTGTTTGGCTGATTTAATCATCAGTACGATCAATTTTGCTTTTTGTGAAGAATAGTTATTGCAAACAAATTCTAGTCATCACTCTTTATTGACTTTGTGTTTATGACCTTCTCATGTTCATTTTGCCTTAGATTGGGTTCATCTTCTCATCATTGAACTGATCTTTTTTTGGGAATGCTCTTTTATAAATTACTTTGACCCAAAAAATACAGAAAAGTTAAATCAATTTATTGATTTATTTTGTTTAATATTTTAGTGCCGACAAGACTTCAAGAGTGGCGTATATTCTCAACTACTGGAAAGGGAACATGATGATTATTTGTTAAGAATTATCATTCTAGAAATGAAACTTGTATCCATTGAGCATAGTGTACCTCTTAAAGACCTGCTAAAAGGAAAAAGAAGGTTCTAATATTTAGTATTTTTTGTTTTTGTTTTTTTTTTGCTTGCTGTGGTTCTCTCAGACTGAGTTTGATTTTAGTGTTTTTAGTTTTTTAGACATATTCACATAAGGCGAGACCAATTTGATCCGGTGTTTTACGCATTTTTTGTTTTTCATATTAGAGTCGTAAAAAAAGCTGAAATTTCTCCTATAAAGGGTGATTTACAATTACACAATGTTTCACTCGCTGCGAAAAAATCATCATGAGTAAATCAAATTTCTATTGTATACATTCAGATAGTTTCACTATTTATTCCTGAGCAGAACAAGCTGGGGACGTACAAATAGTGAACCCCAGACATCAATACTGAGCTGCAATTCAAATGTGTATTTCTTTCTCATTCTTAACTTTTGCTTGTCTGCTATGGCCAAAATATTTTTGATCAAATATTGCACACTTTTCTTCAAAACAATGTTTCAGCCAACCAATATTTTTTCAAACTATTCTAAAACAAATTGTAACAACAAGTATAATTTTGTCGTAGATTCATAAAACTGGCCTAAAAGGCTAATTCAAGAACAGTATGCTATTAACTTCACTGACCATTCATTGGAAAGATCATGCTTCAGAAAATAATTTTTTTTCTATTTTATTAAAGAAAAACGATCTTAGTTGGGGGTTTGAAAAAGTAGATGCTATAAAGAAAAATGACAAAAAAAAAAATTGAAAAAAAAAAGGTGACAAAGCTTATTAGTATGGCTTTATTTTAGATTTATTTTGTAAAAGTAACATTAACCCTTTGCGCGTCATTCCCAGAATATATTGGTATTTCAATTTAGTGCTAATATTCCATCTTTGAATATTTTGGGTTTCATGTGCTTTCATTTTGAAGGCGATTTTTGACCGGTAAACGCATTCTAATAGACGACAGAGCAATTTTCAATTTTCAATCAAATCTCCATTAAATTTTATTTCAAAAAAGTTTGACAGTTTTGTAGATATAGAACTGGTTTAGCTGCTCAGATATTTTCAAAAAATTTTGAAAAAATGGCCGGAAATTTAACGTAATTGCCTTCTGCTTCATTTTCATGCAAATTAAAGGGAAACAAAGGTGAAATAACTTTACAAGAAGACAGCAGTGTTCAACTGAATTGGGAATGGGGTATCCTTAGTAAATTTTATAGTTATGGAGAGGGGGCAGATTCAGATTTTTATATCTTTTCAGACTCTGGAAATGAGGAAAATGAAAAAGTCGTTTTTTGTTCAGAATGACGATGATGTTTGCTCTGCTCCAACTTTTAAAATATCTAAAAACAAATGGGTAAATGGCGATATTTTACTGGGGGAAAATGTTTACCCATTACCAATATTTACAACCTTGCTAGGCATTGATGTTATAATGCCTGACAGTCCAACTGAGATGGATTTTTTAGATTTGTTCCTCACTGATAAATTATGACTTTTTGCATTTTATTATTATATATATGTCTGGAACAATAGCACAGCTCAATAATGCACATTTATTTGTATTCAATTTTTACAAAAATCTTTTTTTTTTTTTTTTTTTAAAGGTGTTGTATGGTGTGAATATGGGTGGGGTGATAATTTTTTGATTTTTTGATAATGATGAGACAAAGGTATAAGCTGAAAATGAACCCTCACTTAACTTCTACACTTTAATATAACAGGTTATAACCAATAGTGTAAAGAAAAGTTTTTTTTTTTTTTTTTGCTTTAAAATGGCTCACAATAGAATTTTCCTTATGACGCGCAAAGGGTTAGTAGCTTAAACGGGTTAATCAGATAATGAGCAACCACAGTCCATAATAACTAAAATTTTCCAGCTTTTTTTTTCTTTTTTGGCTCCTTAGATATATATAACACTATGATTCGAAAACTATGCATACAAAAAATTTTAATGACCTCTCAATGGAAAGATATCGTTTTAAATAATGATAATGTAAAAAAATAATAATAAAAAAAAAAAAAAGATTTGTGGCAACTCAGTCACATTATTATGAGCACTGTCTATGTAGATGTTGACCGCTAGCGTTATTTTGTATCTTTTGAAAAGAATCCAGAATATTAAACGTCTTTCCAACTGATTATTTATTTAATTGATGTCATTTTCAAAATCAAAGTTTGAGTCAAATTAATTACTAAAATTTAGAACTTTCTACAGTCATGTTTATTTTTTAGCCGCTTAACACTTTCAAAATTGTTGAGCTGAAAAATATAAACAAATTGGGACATAACTCAGATTGATCACAATTTGACACGAACATGAGTGCTCCAAGCTGAAACACATTTTTAACAAAAGTTTCAACGTTGCGATATCGATATCAGTGTTTGAAAGATTAATGTATTATATTTGATAAAAAAAAATCTGTATTTAATTTACCCAAACTCCAGATAGTGAATTAAATTACTTATTATAACTGGTTAAAGAAAACATGAAGGTAATTTAAAATCTTATCTTTTAGGGAATTGTTTTACCTTGAGAAAGTTTTAAAGGAATACCCAAGCAGATTTCGGGATATACAACGGTGCAAACAAAAAGTGGAGAGATCGTTAGAAGGGTTTAAAGATATAACAGACCCTGGGAATGCTTTTCTTATTGAGATTGAACTCCTTGATCATTATAGAGACGTGTTGTTTTTAATGACAAAGGTAATATTGTACTTTTAGGTTTTTTATCTTAGACTAGCATCAAGCCGAATTTTATTTTGAATCTAAAAATGATAGGTAAAATTAATTAGAATGTTCTCATCTTAACATAACTGATGTTTCAGAAAAGTTTCATCTTATTTAAAGTTATGATACAGCCATTCTGCTTCTTTTCTGTTATTTGCTTTCTTCCTAACATCATGCTAGAATTAAATGCTAAAAACACAGCATAATGTTATCTAGGTAACAGCAGGGCAAATAAATATTTAATTCCATTTTTTGAGTCAAATTCTTTATCTGGTTTTTATTTCAAATTAAGGAAGATCTTATAGAGATCTTTATAGAGATCTTATAGAGTTATTATCTTAAAATTGATAAATAACATTGTCTTTCAATATGATAAGCACATCTATTTATAAAAAGGCAGGAATTTTGTACAAATTTTTTTTAAGACAGTCAAGAGTCAAGGAAATTTGATTCAGTGTTTTACAGATTTTTTGTTGCTCACATTAGAGTTGGTCTGTCGGTAAAAAGTTGAAATTTTTCCTATAAAGGGTGATATATGCTATGTTTCTTGCACATCGAAAAAATCATCTAACGTAAATCAGTATTCCACAGTGCTGCAGATTTTTGGTAATTTATCATATATTTAAATTTTCTCTTTTGACACGGTTAAAGGCGGGATCGTATTATGACCGGAACCCCAAACTGGCTTTCCATCAGTCCTTTGTTTTTGCCCAAATTTTACTCTGGACCAGTACAAACAAGACGTCAAGGCTCAAATTTAATTTCAAAAAGTCACCATAATTTAAAAAAATGAACTGTATATGGTGTTGTTAAAATAGGTCGATGTTTTGTGTAATGCTCCGTTTCCATATACCAATAAATCTCCGAAAAAGAAGCTTATTAATTACTTGATAATTGTAATCCAATGATATTAAAGTTATTATATATGTTTAAAGTTTGACTATAAATTGCATAAGTTTAACAAAATATTTTTTTCCCTCATCTTTTTACAAGGCCTGCAATACTAGGACAACTCTCAGAATTAGCAGCAGCAAAATTTTTACTTCAACTATCAATTACCATGTTAGCCATATCGTCATGTCTATCATTTAGCATCTGTTTCGTCAATCGTAATATCCAATTTGTAGTAGTGTTTACACTTCAAAAATTATTTTAATGGAATATATCTGCCAGTCACTCCAATCCAAGATTTATAATATTATATTATATTATAGTATTTATAATTTAGATTTATAATATTAATGACTTTAACAAATATTTACAATATGCATATATATTAAAGAAGAGTTAAACTTTCAAATATCACTTGAAATTATTATTTTTTTTGTCTATGTATAATAATAAAGTTTTTCTTTGCTCAATTGATTTGTATCTTAAAGATAACCTTCATGCTTTTGGAAGAGTCACGTAATAGTTTTATGGTTTGATAATTCTATTATTTGAAAATAATATGCACATCATTTTATAATACATCGAATATCAATTTCTTTAAATAATCTTCTTAATATGGGCAGATCTTTTATATTTTGGTTTAACTGTCTTTTGTCGTAATCTTGGATACACATTAAATACTTGTAATTATAAAATTAGACTCAAGATATTTAATTTTCTGCCTTTATCTATATTTCAAAGAAAAAGCGTTTAGGGTGTTTTTTATAATAATTATTTAATATGTTTAAATGTGATTATTTATCATATTAATTACCCCATTTTTTCTATGAGCCAAGTAGCTTAAATATATCATACTTTTTCTTGATCAGTACATCAATAAGTAGAAAATCCATCAAAAATTATTTCTTCCATCAATATGATAACAAAATGTTTTCAGACTCATAGACTACTTCCTTCTTATACTAGTGGTTATATGAGGTGATCTTTTGTGGCAAGTTATGTTGTTATGACGCAAATATAAATAGAGCGGAGGGGCATATATAATGATCAAATGTAATTACATTTATTCTAGCGTTTTGACTGAAGAAAAAACCTTGCAAATTTATTTGCCTGTTTGTCTGCCAGCAGGAGTGTGATTGTGCTGGTCTCTTTTAGGTTATATTTTATGGAAAAAAAGCAAGGTTTATTTTTTCTCTTAATATGTCTGGTTTATGGTTGTTTCTTATTTATAGGTCTTAATGTAAAACAAGTATTTTAATAATGAGCACACTTTTAAAACCTTTTTTATAATTTTAAAACAATAATTTATAATTTTTTATCTTAACAGTTATGTGTATTGATACACATTAAATACTTGTAATTATAAAATTAGACTCAAGATATTTAATTTTCTGCCTTTATCTATATTTCAAAGAAAAAGCGTTTAGGGTGTTTTTTATAATAATTATTTAATATGTTTAAATGTGATTATTTATCATATTAATTACCCCATTTTTTCTATGAGCCAAGTAGCTTAAATATATCATACTTTTTCTTGATCAGTACATCAATAAGTAGAAAATCCATCAAAAATTATTTCTTCCATCAATATGATAACAAAATGTTTTCAGACTCATAGACTACTTCCTTCTTATACTAGTGGTTATATGAGGTGATCTTTTGTGGCAAGTTATGTTGTTATGACGCAAATATAAATAGAGCGGAGGGGCATATATAATGATCAAATGTAATTACATTTATTCTAGCGTTTTGACTGAAGAAAAAACCTTGCAAATTTATTTGCCTGTTTGTCTGCCAGCAGGAGTGTGATTGTGCTGGTCTCTTTTAGGTTATATTTTATGGAAAAAAAGCAAGGTTTATTTTTTCTCTTAATATGTCTGGTTTATGGTTGTTTCTTATTTATAGGTCTTAATGTAAAACAAGTATTTTAATAATGAGCACACTTTTAAAACCTTTTTTATAATTTTAAAACAATAATTTATAATTTTTTATCTTAACAGTTATGTTCAGAGGGTTGGTCAGATCCATAAAACACCGAATCGAATTGGTCTTGCCTAAAGCCTATATGGTTATTATTCTACAAAATTTCTCCACTCTTCCCCACATTTCCTTTTCATTTTGAATAGGGCTAAATCAATTGTAGTAATAATAGATATTTTGATAGCAATGTGAGATGTAATGGACATATCTTTCTTTTTCTGTTATTTTTATGAGTTAAAAAGCCTATTTTGTAAGATTGTTTAAAATATTATTGTAAATATTTTTAAATTTTATGTCTTTATTTGAGTTTTTTTTAAGATTGAATTGATGTTTTTAGTACGAAAACGGTGTCCCAGATATGCGAGAGTTGTGGATCACACCTGAAGAAATATGCATGAAATTTGCTCATAACGTTGTAAGAGTAAGTTTTGTTTAAACTTTTGATAACTTTTACTTTTTGATGAAAAAATGTATCTGTTCTTATAGTTTAAAGAAATAGTTTATAGTTAATCATCATCATCATCGTCATCTTTACTATCGTTATATGAAATGTTGAATGCAATGGCTTCTTTAAACTAATTCACTTTGTCTCACTCACTTATAAAATCTATCCAGGTCAAACCTTTATCTAGAAAACCATTTGCATATTTTGTATTTTCTTGATAAATTTTTGAAAAATTTATGAAACAAATATGCCTTCGAACAACTGCAAAAAATATGTTATATCTAAAAGCATTATTTTTGGGAAAGACTTTTTGTTGGTACAGCTTGACAAGAAGCTAAGGAAGTTTAGCCACGTTCTTCTAATCTGAATATTTCAGAACTTCATGCCTTCTCATTAATTCTCAAGCTACATAAATTCTTGTTTGAGGCACTGACCTTATTTATGACCCCAAAACAAAATCTTTGTTTTTTGGCTTTTTTCAAATATGTTAGGCATGTCGGCCATCTTTTGATACAAATGGCCATTTATCAAAAACTTGTTTTTGTTTTGTTGTTGGACCCAAGTTTTGGTTATTTTTGTTTACATAGCCCAAATTTGGTAATTTTAAATCTAAGAGCAACATTTTTAAATATTTGCTTTTGTTTGTTGTTTTTGAAGTTTTGTTTGGTGTTAAAAAATATTTTGTTGCTACATATTGGTTATCTGAAAAAATTTACCGGGTTCTGTGCCTAGTCTTAGAATAATTCATATTTTGTCAAAGAAAAAGGATATTTTTTGCATCTTTTTCAAAAATTATGTTCTGATTCTGCTGAAATGTTGAAAATTTCTGATAATTTAAAATTTTTTTGAGAAAGAAATTTTGTATAGAGTTTTTTGAAAAGTAATATGTTTCAAGAAACAGAAAGTAACAAAATCTGTAAGTTAATTTATTAAAACTATTTTTTAGCATAATGCATTTAGCTATGTTTAATTCACCCACTGGTATTGTCTTTAAAAAAGTTCCAAGACAAGCATTACCCTATGCTCTATAAATTTCTGCTTAGAAAACTTCAGATTATTTAAATAACTTCATAGGTGCTCTCACTAGTTCAAATCAAAATGCGAGTATGATTGAAAGGATTCAAATGGTGCAGCGCTGCATTTTTGTTCATCATTGACAGTTAAAGGATTAATTTACAAGCGATAGATATTATTTTTTACTTCTATAAGAATCTTTTAGATGTAGTTGTTTACCTTTGTCATCAGTAGTTAAAAAAAAAAGCCTTTATGTACATTGTTGTTCCAGAAATATTTTCTAACATTCTAAAGTTCATAATTATTTGTCTTTTTGAAGCAACCTAAGCCTAGATATCCGGTATAGGCAGACATTTAATTGAGTTTCTTTCACATGTATTTATTTTAAAAAGTTTTTAGCAAATGTACTGATTTCTGGTAAAAATGGTTCTTTAGTTTGCAGGTATACAAACTAGAGAAGGCCAAAGACTTAAACAAAGTGTCAGTTTTATTTGTTCAAAAAATTTGTGATACTGGATTTCTGTGGAAAGTTTATACAAAATTTTTAAACCTTTTAGTTAAATTTTGCTTTGGGTTTAGTTATTTGTAAAAAAATAAAGCAAATTGCGTCTAATTTTGTGTGGTTCAGAAGATATGATACATCTAACTTTCAAGCTTGTTATATCAGCAAAAAAAAGTCATAAAGATTTAATGAAGTATAAAAAATTTTCGTGTTTTAATGTCAGAATGAATTTCTATTTGAATATTAGAAAATAATTTTATGGGAAATATCTTTCTTATCATTGAAGTTAGGTGATCAAATTTTCAAAAATTTGGGTAATTTTTGAGAAATCGGAAAATGGTAGTATGTAATTTTATATTATTTATATTTATATTTGTTTAAATTTTCAGCAAAGTCTTTGGCATACATCATATAAAGACGTTTGTGAGCTAAGAACGTGTGCTTGGGTGACTGGTAAAGGTAGGGAATTGAGGCTAATACAAAGAAATGAAAGACCGGAGGTATAGTAACTTTCACCACATTTTAAAAAAAAACAATCATTAACTTTTTTTCAAATTTTTCATGAAGTTAGGGTCATAAGATTTGACCTGCACGGTCACGACACCTGCACGGCTACTTTTCAAAACTATTCCATTATTTGTTATTTTATTCTCAATAGTGAACCAAGATTTTTTTTTTTTTCAAATCTAAGTTTTGTTATTTTTCAGTCTGGAAATCAACTCAGATCTGTGAATTTATTTGAGATCAAAACAGGATTTCATACCACAAATTTTAAAGTGAGAAGGCCAAGAACTAAATAGAAGTTTTTTAGCTGACAGAGTCCTATGAACTCAGCCTTCTTTGTTTTAACTTTTGCTTGTCTGCTATGGCCGAAGTATTTTTTGTAAAATATTGCATATATTTCTTCAAAACAATATTAATTCAAACAATAATAGATTTTTTTTTAAAGCAATATTTTAATCAACCAATATTTTGATCAAAACAAAATTTCTGCCAATTAACGAAACAACAAGTAACAAATAATTTTTCAAAAAACAATTAAATTAAAAGTAGAATGAAGAAGCACACGTAGTTTTCAGATAATTAAAACATCAGCTGTAAGGTTAACAGCATACTCATACCAACCAGTTCTTATTATAACTTTAAACATAAAGATATAAAGGTGTAAAAATCAATGTTGTCGCTTCTTAGTAAATTATTTAATATAGCATTGGAAAAGTAAGCCCAAACTGAAAACAAAATTGTGTATCTTTTTTTAACGCTTTTTTTTCCATCACTTAGATATATATGCATATTTTGGATTGTTTAAAACAAAATAATCTTTTTTTAATTTATTGGTCTTTATTCATCATGGGTTTGAAATCCAATTCTTCTGCACTGTGTAAACAAACCATACTGCTGAGAAATGAGCAGTAATTTTAAATAAAAGAATCAGCGACAGAAAGATATAGCTACAATTGAATTTATAATAACCTGCAGATGAGTGTTGATTATTCAATGATATTCAAATATGTTTAAAACCTACTTAAAAGATCAACTGTAAGATAAATATTTATGGGGGGAAGTTTATATTTCTAAATACAGTGAATGAGGGCCAGTAAAGTATGCATCAAAATGTATTACTAAAAGAAACGGGTAGATAGTAGTATCGAATTTTTGTTATGAGTGAGTATATTTTGCAAAAAAATATTTGTGTAGTGTAAATATATTTCAAACATTTAATATTTTTTTTCAAAAAATAAATTCACACGAGCTATTAAACACTTAGGTAAAGCTAATTCACCTGAGCTTGAGCAATTACTCGGGATTCATGGCAAGGCCTGTATCTTTTTAGTAACATGTTTCAAATTAAGTAGATTTTGGACCGAAGCGAATTGACCCATGTATGTTTGTTAGTTCGTTCGTTTTGTTCGTAAAGCTTTTTCTCAGCAACCCTTCATTAGCTTTTTCTGATTTTTTTGGTTAAAGTCCTTGAAATATAAGGGTAGAAAACTGACATTTGACATCTGACTTGAGCAATTTTTACCTGAAAACACTTAATGTGATTAGTAATTGTGCACATTTGGGAGATATTGTCAAGGAAGTATATCATTCTCTCAAACACACCTGTAGCCTAATTTGTGCACATTTATAAATCTATTTCATTTGAGCTTTATAGCTAAATGAAAAAAATTATATAAAAATAAAAGTTCAATTTTAAATCAGTATTAGTTGAGATGAGAAAATAAAACAACATTGAACAGAAAATCGAATATATGAATGGGAAAAAAATATTGGAAAGAAAATCGGTGAAGCAAGAGATGTTAAACACATTGATACAAATAGAATCGAGAATTTCTTTTATGGAAGCAGCAATGATAAATGGTATGGCAGAATAGAGCATTCGCAATCGAATAAAAATGAAGAATAGCTGGAAAACTTTAGTTGGCTCTGGAAGAAAAATAACTTTGAATCCTGATTCTGAGGTAAATTTAATTAAATAGCTCTTTTTATTTTGATAAGCAGTTTATCTTTTTTTTTTTTTTACCATGTTTCGACTGAATCAATCTATGTTTTTGTGTGTGATGTATAGCGGGGCCACAATGGGAATATTGTTGTGACAGACAATTTTTGTGTCTATCTTTCTCACCATTCGTTTTTATCTGAATGTTCCTTTAAAGAGCGAATTATATATACAAACATTAACTTTTTCATTGTCTTTTTTTGCATACTGTAGTATTGTTATTATTTCTATCATTTTCTTTCTTTTAGAAAAAGCTTGCAAATGCATCAATTCACTTTGTGGTATAGGATTTAGTCTAACCAGAGGTGGCGTCAAGGATCTTGTGAAGAAGTACGTTATTAGGAACAACATTAAAACACCATTCAAATATTTATTGGCAAGCTACTGGAGTGATTCTTGCAAAACTTTCAAGGAAATGTTGGTGACTACATGTGGGCTCTGATAGAGTTCTGGAGAGAAATCCCGATCACAATCAGGATGTTGGTTTCTTTCCAGCATTCAATATTATCTATTGGCCAATTATTGTTGAGCCCATAAAGGGAAATAAATGGAACATCCCAATTTATCAAACAGTAATTTGAAGCATTTTGCAAACGAGGTAGAGAGGGACTCTTTAAAACACAATTTTCATATATGAGATAGAGTGTTTATTTGTTAATAGAAAATTAGTGTTTATAATAAAATGACTCTCTTAACTTTCTCATATCCTTCAAATATGTTTAAAATAGACAAATCATTTCCCTCTGAGACAAGAAAAATAAC
This sequence comes from Euphysa ruthae, assembly GCA_035046665.1. NCBI lineage: Eukaryota > Metazoa > Cnidaria > Hydrozoa > Anthoathecata > Corymorphidae > Euphysa > Euphysa ruthae. The sequence goes on from JAUZNK010040221.1 coordinate 14,195, forward strand.
TTTTTTATGATTTAAATGTTTATTATTACAACAAAATGTCGATTTGTCCATTTGATGTGAATTTACTAGCGGATTCGTTTAAGGTACGTTGATTAGCTTTAAATCTCATTACTAAGTCTGAATTCTAAATCTGAAAAAAAAAAATTTATAAATTTAGAATAACAAGCAAATCTCACAATTCCTCATCACAAACCAACTTTTTTTAGTAATTTTTTATTATAAATATTACCATTGTTATATGATAGGAAAGTTTATTTTTGAAGTTATTTAATTTAAAACTGTTAAAGAAAGAATAAAGGATAAAAAAAAGTGTATGTTTAAATCTCATTTGAAAAGATGTGTCGGCTAGAACTTATGTGCGTAATTTTCAAACTCAGAGGCTCAAATATTAAAAATTTTGTCAGGTGAAAATTAAGCATCGATGTTTGTGTCATATTGCAGTACGCAGAGGGTTAGGAAACAAACACTTATTGAGATTTAAAAGGGTGGAATAAGCTTCATGTACAACAAAAATGGAATTTTCTCAATGCAAGAAACAAAAACAAATTCAAAGTTTACTGAAATTGCGCAAGTTTTACCCACGGTCATAATAATGATTGAAAATATTATTTATGATTACTTTGGTGTTGGAGCTAATTTGAAAGTATTTTCAGGTCTAGTCCCCCAAGATCTAAAAATTGTCTCGGTTGACCCTTTTGTTACTTTTTAGACTCATGCAGTCCGATTAAAATCACCTATGTTTTTCCGGCTGTAATGCATTGTCTTCGTCCACCTCATTAGTTTTTTCTAAAATTTTGGTGTAAAGTGATAAATATAGAAAAGTGAAAATTTTCGATTTTTTACAAAATTTTGTTTTATAGTACTAGACCCAAATACAGTCATTTTGGGCCTAAAATCAACAGTAAAATCCCAGGACCTGAAGCAGTAATTTTAGGCTAAAAATAAGGTTTTTGGAATTTCATCCAAATTTCTTTATTACCTTATTTTAAAATTTTGCATAAATGGAAATCTTTTGACTCATATGATAGTTCGGTCACTATTTATGAATTAAAAATGACAAAACCTGTGTTTTTGACTCTTCCCTAGAAGTTGTGATCTTATTGTGCTGAAATTGAGTGTTTTATATTAGGAAATATTACTTCTAATATATTAAACATGGCAACCATTTTAAAGATGTTATTGGCATCTGTCATAAGGACCTTAAATATAGTCAATTTATGCTTTAAATTCAAAAGTTTATGGAATTTTTCCAAAATATTTTTGTTACCTCTTTAAAATTTTGCAAGTAGTTGAAATGATCATGGGGGAATCTTATGACCCATTTAGCTATCTGCTAGAGTTTTTCCTTTTCTGTTTAAAGTGCCCCAAGTATGGTAATTTTAAATCTAAAAGCAGGATTTTTGAATGTTCCTCAAAATAGTTTTATTTTATTTTTGTTTGATATTTTAGGAATATATCTTTTGCACTGTGAGAAATCTATCAGAATACCTATTTATTGTAAGGCATTGTGGTACAGTTCTTCTGAAGTTTTAATTTTGATGTTGAAAAATATTATGTTGCAGCACATTAGCTAACATCATATTGTGAAAATTCATTAATTCAACTTTAATGCTTTAATGTTTATGCCTTTTAAGATTTTTTCTGTAATTTAGATTGTTTCTTTTATTTATTTTAGATTCTTTATTGTAATTCAGAAGAAGAGGCTGAATCTTTCTGTAGTTATGTGGAGGGTTATTACCGCTTACTAGTTAACCAATATGACTCTCCTTTATATGGTATATATATTTTTATGTAATGTATTTAATGTAATGTATGTAATGTAATGTATGCAATGTAATGTATGTAATGTAATGTATGTAATGCAATGCATGTAAGGTAATGTATGTAATGTAATGTATGTAATATAATGTATGTAATGTATGTAATGTAATGTTTGTAATGTAATGTATGTAATGTAATGTATGTAATGTAATGTATGTAATGTATGTAATGTAATGTATGTAATGTAATGTATGTAATGTATGTAACGTAATGTATGTGTGTGCGTGAGTGTGTGTGTGCGTGCATGCATGTGTTTGTGTGAGCGTGTTTGCGTGTGTGTGTGCGTTTATGTGTGTACACATGTGTGCGTGCATGTGTATGTGCACATATGTGTGCAGTAGCTTTTGAATTTTGAATTGACTTTACATTTTAGAATTAATGAAAAAAATTATCACAAAAATGATATAATTCTTCATAGTGATCATGGTTTTATTGTGGGCATCAAAAAGACTAGATTAAAATAGAAATTAATTACTGAAATTTTTTAAAAAAAATTGAATTTTAAATAGAAATTGAAATAAATTATGGAATTTTAATCTTAAATTTGAACCCTGAAAAGCGACACGAAAAAGAATCAGTTGATAAAAGTTCATATGGTTTACCTCTCTATTTAATATGAACTTTTCAACTAGTGCTTTATAGAAATTTTTTGATCCGACTGACTAACAATTTCATGGCTAAATAAATTAAATAAGATTTTTAATTCTGTTTCGGTTCTGTAGTTTTATAAATGGTTCGGCTGCTGTGGAGGTTTCAAAGTATTAGAAAAAAGAAATGGCTGTTTCGTTTCTGAAAAGTTCTGCAGTCCGTAGATTTAAAATGGTTCGGCTGCTTTTCAAAACATTGAACGAAGAAAATAAGAATAAAAAACATTGGTAACAAAAAAACTTTCTCTGTAATTTTTTTGCCAACTATTAATAATTATCTCGGCAATGGCGTTGGCAATTGCAAATTGCCGATGCGAATTGTGATGACAGGTGGGGTAATTTAAAACAATATATGCTAACTACTAAACATTTTTCAATTACAAAATATATTTTAAAAACTCCTTTTTCAGACTTCTTTAGGGAAATTTAAGTAAAAGAAAAAGTTACTCACAAAAAACATCAAATTTATGTTAAATGAATGATTAATAATTCAATAATAAGCACCGAATAATGTCTTGAAAAGTAAAATAATACATTAAAATAATTGCATTAGTATGCACCGTGTTATAATTTTAAAATAATTGCATTAATATGCACCATGTTATAATTTTAAAATAATTGCATTAATATGCACCGTGTTATAATTTTAAAATAATTGCATTAATATGCACCGTGT
>JAUZNK010040232.1:0-17338 GCA_035046665.1 Euphysa ruthae
ATGTATATATATATATTATGTATATATAAATATATAAATATACTATAATTTTTTATTTATCTTTATTATTAATATTTTTCTATTTCATTTGAGCAGAAAAACTAATTATAAGAGCAGTTGCAAATTTCGCTTTACAGACTGATGTATATTATTACATTTCACAATAAAACTCTCTGACATGCAAGTCAATGTATTGTTATTGTAATTTAACAAAATAGGAGCGTTTTTCTCAGTTTCAAGCTTCATTTAAAAACCCTGCAGCATAGACTCTAATATATAATTGTAAAGTCAACATCAGTAATTAAAAATGGATAATAAAGGAGAAACAAGAAAATTAGATGTTTTTTATCTTGGAAGCAAGAGTCCGTTATTGGATATGAGACGAAAGAGGTTGGAAAGAAAACACTTGTGGTTAAAATGTGGTGTAAGGTGTGCAGCCTATGACGTATTTCTGAAAAAATTATGGCGTTTGATTTTTGTCATAAGTCTAAATAAAAATGACCTATTCTTTCACGATTAAACCTGCATATAAATATGATAATGCAAAAAGTTAAGACTTTATATAGACAATATTTATGCAAAAACAATTTTAAAATTTATTTTAAAACTGATAGTATTGTACATAATAATAGCTTTTTCAGTGATTAAAAATACATATGTACATTATTATAAAAAATGTTTTTACGTTTTTCATGTTCACGGAGAAATAATAAAGTACGTCTTCACTGGCTTTCCTTTTTTTGGCGTACGTACGTACACAATTTTTTCAGCCTTGTCAATGACTTTTTATGATCTCTAAAACCCAAATCTGCTATGATATATAAAAAAAACTTTTCCCAAAGTATTCAAAATAAATGTTTTTACAGGTTAAACAAACTACAAACTAAATACATACCTTGCATTGTAGTAATTCCTTCAGCATTAAAAAATAGTCTTTTAGAATTTGTTCCTGCTCAGTAAAATTTTCAATAATTGATCCTTTATCATTAAAAGATTCTATTACACTTCCCTTGTGATTTTGGTAGTGTTTAAACCATACTTCCAGTAAATTCCTGCATTTTTTTGCAATATCTGTAGGTGGTATAGCTTCCATTAAATTTCAGGTAGAGCTTCATATAAGAAAATATTACATGAGTGTATTAGTTCAGCATATCTGATAAAGAAATTGAAATTTTGCAACACAATAAGCAAAACATTATTAGAAGTTTGTTTAAAGACTCTCTAATGAGGCAAAAAATAATTTTTTTTGAGAAATAAGAATTAATGCTAACATTCCTAACATTCTTTTATAACTAGATTATGATAAATTGATTTTTTACTTAGTAAAAAATCAATAAAACTGAAGAAAAATCTTTAAATTAAATCAGGTTTGCAAAATCTCTAAATTAACCAGTTTGCCTAAAATTAATCTTCAAATCAATATTTCCACATGAAAAATCTCACTTTATTCAGGCTTTTAAAAAGCTTTTTAAAATAATAAATGACTATTTAGTCATTTATAAATATATTTCAGTCAGAAAACAAAAAGACACGGTTATTCCACAGATAGGTATATGGCTTAAAATATGTCCTCTATATTTTTCTGACTTTAAGAAAAAAATTACAGAATCGCTACAAAGAAAATTTCAAAGCATGGTTTCTGGAAGAAAACTCATCCGTAACAAAGCTTAGCACAAAAAACCAGGATTTTTTGACAGATCAAATGTTACTTAAAGTTGCTTTCAGGGAGTGGAAATTCAAGTTACATAGTCATGAAATAACACTGTTTTTTTAGGAATTATGTATAAAACTTATAAATAAAACTAATAATATATTCCTGCATGGCAGAGAAAGCTGTAACTTTCAAGATTTCCACAAAAGATATTTACTATGGTTCGCAAACTTCCTACTAAATTATTGAAACATGTATTGAGCCAATTTGGAGAAAATTTCTATATAAATAATGACCAATTATAAATATTTCAGGTTTGACATCGAAAAACAGGATTATTCCACAAACGGCAAATTTGGTCAAAACATGTCTTCTGATGCTCTCTAACATCACACAAAATAAAAATAAAATATTACAGAAAAACCTAGTACTAAATACTAGGACTTTTACCAAATTGTTGATCATTCGAAATCTTATGTCGTTTCTTATTTTAAAAAGCTTTTCAATTTGCATGATGTTTGTGTTAGCTACAGCTGAACTAATTAAAAAAAAAAAAAAAAAATCAAAAATTTAATAAAGTTCTGTAATAAAAAAGTTAATCCAGTCTGACACCAAAAAATAGAATTAATCCCAAAACATGTCCTGTACTTTTTTCAAATCCCTGAGAATAAAAAAAAATTGATGAAATAATTATCAAGAAAATTTTAAGGAGTGATTTCTTGATGAAAAATTAACCATACACAGGGTGGCATTAAAAATCAGAATTCTTTGACATAAAGGCCAAAATATGCCCAGATATTTCAAATCGCTGATAATTTAAAACCTACAACCAATTTCTATATAAAAATCTAAAAATATAATAAAAGGCAAAAGAAAAATTTTTCAAAGCGCATGATATTTTTAAAAATCCAGTACGTGCCCTGATTAGTCAACAAACCATTAGATGTAGAAACAGCTTTACCACTTAAGTTAAAGCTCCAACATGTGTTCTAGCACACAAAAAAAAATTATCAGATATAGAAAACAAACTGCTAAAGTAAACTAGAGCATGAGAATGCTTTATTACATAAGTAACAGGTATATGGCTTTTCTCCTGTATGTGTTTGCTTATGAACTGCTAAATCACCTGATGATGAAGATGCCTTATCACAGAGGTTACAACTAAAAGGCTTTTCTCCTGTATGTGATCTTATATGAACAGTTAAAGCACTAGAGTGAGAGAATGCTTTATCACACGTCACAAGTAAATGGCTTTTCTCCTGTGTGTGTTCGCTCATGAACTCTTAGATTTCCAGATACTAAAAATGATTTATTACACTGCTTGCATTTATATGGTTGACTTTTTATTGTATTGAGATTTCATGTCAGCGTGAATCCGGCTATGAGTTTTAAGATCGTTTTCAAGAGAAAACACTTATGGACAAATAACACAATTGAACCATTTTGCTGCAAAACTTTCCTTCTCTATCAGTTGAGAAGTAATCGGTAAAATCTGATTAATTATAATCTGAGTTATTAGAACTCTACCATATTTTCGAGGTACAAATTTTGATTGTTAGTAGAATATGACAATCCACAAAAATAAATATTTACAAAGTCAAAAAAAGCAAACAGCATTAAAAAGTGAATCATTGTATTTTTTTCCAGGAGACGTTACATCAATCTTCACTGTGATATTTCATTAGAAAAAAATTTTTTTGATGGCAAAATTTCAAAATAATCAACAAATTTTTAATTAATAAGTTGAACACTGTGCATGACACTACTTCTTATTTTTCACTTACCAACAAACATTCCATGCATTCACAAACTTTTACGTATTTATTAAATGGTATTTTATACGTACTTTTCAATTAAAATTAGAGGTGTTTAATTTTATTTGGAGGGTGGTTAAATTTAATGTGCAAATAGAATAATTCGTCACCACGTTCGTAATACAAATGGACAAAATGAATCATTGTTAAGGTTAAAGAATACAAAATTTACCACCTTCGTATTACATATTCATAGAATAATTTCTAAGCCATAGTTAAGAATTTTTCTAAAGCTTTGCTGGATGAGGATCACTTTTTTCTTTAAATAGAGAAAATCCATCGTCAAGGTAGAGAAAATCCATCACCAAGGTAAAGAAAATTCATCATCAAGGTAGAGAAAATCTATCATCAAGGTAGAGAAAATTCATTATCAAGATAGAAAAATTCATCATCAAGGTAGAGAAAATCCATCATCAAGGTAGAGAAAATCCATCGTCATGGTAGAAAAAATCCATCATCAAGGTAGAGAGAAATCCATCATCAAGGCAGAGAAAATCCATCATCAAGGTAGAGAAAATCCATCATCAAGGTAGAGAGCGATTTCCTTTTTTATCAAATAGTTCTCCTGTAAACAGCTTGTCACTTTTTTAAATAATTTGTCTTAAGTTTGGTGGCTTATATCATTTTGAAACTTTAAATAACCAAATCATTTAGTGTTCTTTACTCTCTGGTGAAATATGTATTTATAAATATTTATAATATCTATGTTAACATTAAATTATAAAAAACTTTTTGTTTTAGAGATTTTTTTAAACAATATTAGATCTCAACAACTTTTTAATTGTAAGTGCTTGGAAACATTGACAATTTTTTTAATATTTTAGACTATACAACTTGATAATGCAACTAACGCTTTGAACCAACAGTTGTATATTTTATAAATATTATCATTTTGGATGACAATTCCAGAGGGCTACACAACCTAATAGTGTTGCATTATGGAAACAAACTTTTGCTGACTGACAGGAGTCACTATTTAGTGGAACTATTTAAATGGTAACCCATGTAAACATAGGAAGGACATCGTGTTTGAAGGTCTGAAGAGAACTAATTTTATTAATAACATATTATATAGCTATAATATAAATATTAATTTGTTAATATAACCTTTAGCAAATAAGGAAAAAAAATTTTAAAAAGAAGAAGGCAGACAATGATACAAATTCAAAAGCTGAGCTCAATAAATTTGTTCTTATTGAGAACATATTGGTTTTTATTGAATATTTCGCTTTGCAGAAAGCCCAATAAAAAAATTAAAAGAAATAAAGCAAATATAGCAAAACCTATTGTAACCTATTTTCGTAAATTTTCTTTTTAAAAACTATGTCAGGCTCAAAATCCTATATTAATTTTAATATTTCTGCAAGAAAAATTTGACCGTAAATTGACTTAAACTAGATTTAGAAAAAGTGTTCACATAAGTTACAATTGAAAGATTGTGCTAATGTGTCCAGGTAAATAAAATTAAATTACTAGATGTAAAAAAAAACTACTTTGGTAAAACAACTTTTTTAATGAATTGTTTCTAAATGTCACATCTTGCAGTAACTTTTTTATTACAGTTAAATGAAATTTTTATTTTTGTGTTCACATATGACAATTTAAATGGCCAAAGGCTGGAAATAACTTATCACAAAGGTTACAACTAAAAGGCTTTTCTCCTGTAAGTGTTTTTATATGAACAGTTAAAGCAATAGAGTATGAGAATACTTTATTACATAAGTAACAGGTCTATGGCTTTTCTCCTGCATGTGTTCGCTTATGAACTGCTAAACCACCAGATGTTGAATATACTTTATCACAAAGGTTACAATTAAAAAGTTTTTCTCCTGTATGTGTTCTTATATGTGTTCTTATATTCGTTTAAGAACTGTTAAATTTCCAGATGCTGAAAATGACTTATTAAACTGGTTGCATTTATACGGCTTCTCTCCTGTATGTGTTTTTTCGTGACATTTAATCAGAAATTTTACAAAAAAATGGCTTTTCTTCTGTATGTGATCGTATATGATGGGTTAAATCACTATAAAACGCTCAGAGTTCCATTGAACACTGAATGATGAGAATCATTAAGAAGTTGGTAATTACTACTTAAAATTTTCCAGGAAAAAATGTTTCTAAATTTGTCATTATTTATCAAAACTTTGACATAGCTGAAACATAAATTTCATGCACTGTAATTTTTTAAATTTCTCTAGCCTGTGGGAAGAAGAATTAATGGCAGGTAGGTAAAAGATATCCTGGAATACCATAACTTATCGCACTTTTAGAGTTAATACAGGGCATACTGTGAGTGCAGTCGACCCCACCCCTTTTGAAAATATGACCTTTTTGACAAAAAGAACCAATTTTTAAATTGAATGTAGAGACCATATTAGGTACTGCTTCCTGAGAACCCAAATAAGCAACAATTTTAAAAATTGTGTTCTTTTCATTTTCATTCATAAATCATATCAGACTTAAGAAGCAAAGGAATTTTTGAAATAGATGTATAAAAAGCAAAGAAAGGCTTACTATGAAAATATAAACTTTGAAAATATCACTGATAATAAAAAGTTCTGGAAAACTATGAAATTCTTCTTAATGATAAAAATAGTATATCACAAGTATCTATTGTAGATGAGAATGATGACGTAATCTAAAACGGTACTGAATTGGCAAACTTTTTCAGTTAATTCTTTGAAGAGGTTGTAAAAAAAATTAAAATTGATGAAGGTGAATTAACTGAATAATTAACCTCAAATTTGCAGACCCTTTACAAATTGTGATAAAAAATTTGAAAAGCCAAAACCTGAGAAAAAAAAATATATATATATTCTCATAAAAAGCTTGAAAGAAGCAGCAAGTGAATGCAGACCTTTTTGAAATTTTTGAATGTTTTCTAAATGAAATGAGGAAATTGGTGAATGTGATCTTCCCAAGAACCTAAAATTAGTAATTGTGATTCAACTAAGGTGAAAAATAATCAACCAATAAGTGTTCTACCAACAGTCTCAAAAGTTTTTGAAAGAATTATGCATATACAAAATAAGATTTACTTTGACACTTTCTTGTCACATTTTCTGTGAGGATGTAGAAATTATGAATAATTACACAAACCTCTCATTGAAAACTGGGTACAATGGTGCAGTCCTAATGGATTTTTAAAAAGCTTTTGACGCAATCAATCACAAGTTATTAATATTTAGTATATATATATAAAAGTTTGAAAAACATGTTACTAATCTATGTCCAAGTAAATTAGGTGTTTTGTTAACTATGGGTAAAATCCTATCATTTGAGAAAAGAAGAATTTTATATAAAACTTTCATTGAATCACAATTATATTGCACTTTATTTTGGATGTTTTGGAAGTTGACAACGTAACTACAAAAATAGTTGATTGGTTAACTATGAGAAATCCTTTTAATATTAGAGACAAAGGTTTGCATTCAATCTCTAACAGATTAGTGTCATTAGAACTTCTATTGACACTTATTGATTCTTATCAATTTCTATTAGAAGGAAAGGAAGATGTAAACTTCAAAATAGCTGAAGAAGTGGGCGTCTTAATTTAAAAATCGTTAGACAATTTATCATTGGCAGGTGCCACTATCAAACATAAAGAAAAAATCAAAGCATTGGAGTCATTGCAGCACAAAGCTAAGCAAACTACCAGTTTTACTAGAACTGATCTTAAAATTATGTTAAACAGATTAACTGCCATTGCTGTATGTGAAGAGAGTCTTGAGCCATCATTTGAATACAAGTTAATCAATATCTTTATTTAAAGAAGGGATAATGAGAAAGCCAGAAAAAGCATTTCTTAGAAAGGTCGTTATGTCAAATTAAGAGTCAATTACAAGATATGCAATCGGACTGTACAGTGCTTCTGTTGTAGATGAAGGAGCATTACTACACGGAGTAAAATGGATATAAGGAATGAATTTTAAAGATATAAGCAAAGCATATGTAGATTATGTCAGCAGATAATATAAATCACTAGTTATAGTATTCGATGGATACAAAAAAGACAGTACTAAAAGTCATGAAGAATTATGGCGAAATTCAATCCCTCAGAGCTCTTATGTGAAGATTCATGAAAACAATGCAGTACAATTCACACAAGATCGATTTTTAAGTTGCACTCAGAATAAGGTAGAATTGATCTCAATATTTTTAAGAAATTCCGGTTTCCAAGTAGTAAATTGTCTAGGAGATGCTTATAGTACCATTGTATCAACTGCCATTCACTTTACTACCTATGAAAATGAACAGGTACTAATTGTAGCTGACAACACTGATATATTTATAACAGTGTTCTACCATTAGAAGAAAAATATTATATCATATTATATTATTAAAAACCTTATGTTTAGCTCATGCTAAAATTACTTGGAATTCTCTTTTTTTTTTTGTCGTGTTTTGTGTTTTTTCATGTTTGTGAAAGCAAAACAACAAATCATTTATTATTTTCTTCAGGAACCAAAAGGTAAGATTTCTACTAAAAGTCTTTAAGAATTTATCTTTTACAAGTTCTTATTTTTTAGGAGTTAAACATTGAAGAAAAATGATGAAAACAAAAAAACAATTTATTATTTATAAATTTTTGAGATTTTATCAAACTATATTTGACATTTTACTACTGAGATCAGCAACGAAACTTGATGTAACACTTATATTGTAGTAAACTTGTGTTAATAAATAATTGGTTCTTTTAAAACTATTTGTAAAAAATTATGTGGAAGTGAAACAACAAATCCTTTATTACTTGCTTCAGGATTTAAAAGGTAAGATTTCTATTTTAAATTTTCAGGGTATAGTTGTTTTGTGTAAAATATTCATGATTAAAAATGAAAAATAATATATGAAATGCGTTATATGGAAAAATCATTTTTCATCATACCCCCTTATAAAAAGGTCCTGAAAAAGAGGTTTCCCCAAATGGGAAAGAAGGGGCATTTTTTCTGGTGAAAAAGTACACCCTAGGGAACCTTCCGACAAAGTATCAGTTTGATAAAAATAAGAAAAATGCTGTGAACTCTAGGATGAAGAGAAAACTATTTTAACTATTAAAAGAATTTGTTTTTTTAATAATATTAGCAGCTTTAATAAAGTGAATTGCTTTTAACAAAATTTTGCAAGTTGTTAAATTGAACTTTGATATTTTTTTTTTCAGAAAAATTTCATTCTTAATGTAAAAATGACTACATTTGGGTCAAAAGATATCTGTTATGGCTTTGTGATATACTAAAAATATGGCTTAGTACCAGTAAAGTTTGTAATGTGGTCAACATGTAAAAATTACCAGAAATATCGTTTTGAAAAATCAAAATTTAATTTAACTGGAAAGGATATGATTGGCTCCAGTTCTGTAAAACAACAGTTTACGACTAATGGTCTGCCAGGTCAAATAATGCCGCAAAAATTTTAATTTTTATTTAAATTCTTCAGAATTTAACTTAAAGAAATAAACATTGTTTTCAAAAAATTTCAATAAGTTTTAGGCCTAAAGTTACAATATTTGGATATACTCAAATCTAGTAAAAAAATGTCATTATTTACAGCCTAATTTAAAACAATTATGAAAGTATTTTGATAAAATTTCAGAAATGCTGCTTTTAGGCTGTAAACATTTCGGCTCCTGAGGATGGGGTGACTCTATAACACTTTCATAATGGTCTATTTGTTCAAGTAACCATAAATAATATTTTAAAACATCAAACAAAATTTAAGAAATCAATAAAAAAATTTCTTGAAAAGTATTAAACACATTACAGAAAGAAGGAAAAAGTGGCAAGGCGTCAAACTATGAATTGAAAGGTTACGAGTTTGACTCCCACCTCTAAAGGAAATTTTTTTCTAAGCTATCTCTGAGTTTTTGAGCAAAACTTATTGCATAATGCAACGCTAGCTCAAATTGGTCGGGTTGTTTGCTTGAGCGAATTTCATAGGCACAAATGGGCATTCTAAGTACTCCAAGACCTACCACGTGGGCCCTTCTGGAATTATTGTCTTAACAATTTGTTGGTTCCTCACGTTAAATATAACAAAATCTCAAACAGGTAGAAGGACGGACAGACATATGTGATGTTATAGGAATCTGACTGATTCACCAGGAGTCCAATTAATCAGTGCAAAAATCATTTTTCTCCTTAATGAATCTGCATATATTCAAATGACTGTCATCTTTAATAAAATAATTTTTCAGACGTACAAATTTGTATATGTTAATTCAAGTACCTAAATGATGAAAATGGTGTCTGACTGTCTAACCCATCTAAACCATGCTAGCATGAAAAACGGAAGAAAAACTGTATAAGAAGAAGATGAAAACTACTACAATTAAATGGCTTATTTCCCATATGTGTATGCATATGTAAAATTAAATTATAAGAGCCTGAAAATGATTTATTACATATGTCACAAGCATATGGCTTTTTTCCTGTATGAGTTGGTACATGTTTACATAAATTATTAGACAATAAAATTTTTTGCATATGAACAGATAAATAATCAAATTTTAAAAACAACTTATCAAAAGTGTTAAAGTTAAAGGGCTTTTCACTTTTTCCTCATTCTAAACACTATTATGAATTTCTTGATCACTTTTAAATTGTGACACATAACACAATTGAGCTAAATTGTCATAAGAGTTTTGTGAACATTTTACAACGTTCACCAAGTATAAGCCTTGGTCACTACAATATGACAAACCACAGATATAACCGAAAAAACCATTTGATTGAAATGATTTCAAGTTACCTTTATTTAAAGTGATGAAACAAAAATCAAAATAAATATTGTTGATGAAATATCACATTCTTTACCAGGAATAATTATTTTTTAGCATTAAGTATAATTTTAAACAAAAATCAAAATGTTTAGGGAAAATCAAAAACACCGCACAACAGGTTATAAAAAAACAACATTCAAAAAGACATGTCAAAATATTTGGAAATATTTTGCTATGATGCTTTAACCAATAATAAATAAAAATTTTGAGTCCAAAGTTGACATATATATTTATATATATTTTACAATTTACAATAAATTTTGTAAATTAGCCAAAATCTCAAAACAATCAAAAGAATCACTTCCTAAAATCTTATAAGATTTCAGCACAAAACCAAAATAAAACTTCTTGAGAAAAATAAAAAAATAAATTAACATTAAATAAATAAATAACATTTTTGGAAAAAGTTTCACATGATTTAGGAAAAAGTCTTAGGCCCAAATGTAATTTCAGGCTGTTGATTTTGGTGAAGAAAATTGTTGAAAATTGTAACTAATCATCTGATAGGATATCCAAAATATTGATTCATTTATATGACATGATAAAATCATTTAAAAATAACAATGCCAACACTGTGATGATACCGTTAACATACTAAACATACTAGATTGGTTTGAGTTTCACAAAGCGCTTCTACTCTGCTGAAATATTTATTTTCTTGAAAAAAACAGTAAAAATATTGAACATATAAAAAAAAATTGCTTGGTTCCTAATCAATTTCAGCTTTTATTTCTTATTTTTAATTCATGCAAACCTGAATCAGCCATTTTTCTGATTCAAATTACAATTGGTAAAAACTTGAGGCTGTACCACAGCTGCAAGTCCTAAGAGTTTAGAATAATTAAGAAGAGATTAATTAGGAAAAAGATATGAGTGAGATAGGAGAACAAAAATTGTATAATATCAAATGTATATTTAAAAAAAATATATATATTCAAAAATATACAAAACATACAAATATATTATATTACAAATAAATATACAACTGCTGTATGAAAAAAAAACAGCACTATAAGTCGTCAATAAGATTATACTTTTACAAAACAGATGTATTCAGAACTTTTGCTATAGGATAACAATGAGAATGTCATAATTCTAAGATAATTTGATATGCTGAAGTTTGAAAGGGTTTCCCAATAAATTTTTAGAAGAAACAAAACCAGACTATCAATGCCAAACTCAATTAGGACATGTCATTGCATGTGTACTTTTCATAACCGGAATATAAACTTTAGAAAGTGCTTTGCTATTTTTCTTACAAGATTATGAAACATTCAAAAATTTCATCTCAATGAATTCATATGAGTGATAAACAAATAAAATTATATTTGATTTGATAAATCCATATCTTCAAAAATTTTAGTGGCAGATAAATTTTAGCATTCACTTTATAAATATGTTCAATGCAAACCTACGCAAATAAACCATTGCTTAACTGGCAAACTCATACATATAACAATAAACTTTTCCTTACCTACTCACATGTGGAATTATGCTGGTAAATTATCTTTTCAGAACTTGTTACATTTATCTTCAGTACTTGGACCTCAAGTTTTAGAAGATGTCATTTCATGATTTAAAAACTTGCCGGTCATTCTCAAAAAATGGCATTATGTCCGCGGTTTGAACCCCCTTCCTGACTTTAGGGGGCTAGATATTTTTTTTGTTACCAAAATCTGAGGGCTGGAGGTTTTTTGGATTTCAGGAGGGGCTGAATTTTAGGAAGGGGCTAATTTATTTATTTATATATAAGGGGCTATTTATTCAGCCCTCAAAATTAGAAAAAATTGTCAGTGACAAAAATTCCCACAGAATGGATACTGCATCCACTCAAAATATGTCGCTCCATGGAAATTCCACTTTTTGTAAATTTCTTACTTTTATTTATTATATACTAGTTCTGTCTTTTTTTAGTTATCTAAGTCCTTATAACTTTAAGGACTTTATTTACATAAATTTAACAATTCCTTATAACCTGAACAGAAAAATCAATAACCAGAAATTAATATATATATAAATTTAAAAAATTACTGAAAATTTGTTATGAATCTTAATTTTTTGATTATAAATGTTTTTTTAATCTTATTAAAATGCATATTTTGCCGTTTACTACATTGTCGGGATAAAAGTGCGTTTACTTTACTTAAACAATAGCTTGTTGATGGAAAATCAAAACGGTTTTTTTCTTTAGTTAAAACAATAGAATTTATATTTCCTTATATATGCCCCTCCTGTCTATCTATATTTGAGTCATAAAAACATAAACTTGCTGCAAAAGATCAACTTACATAACCACTAGACTAGTATAAAAAGGAACGGGGTGAATTATTTAACAAAATAATCACATTAAAGCCTAATAAATAATTATTATAACACCCTAACCACTTAGTCTGAGTCTAATTTCACAAAAGACAGGTAAACAGCAAATATAAAAACCTTGCAGCTATTCTATTAAGAGCGCTACTTAAAGAAGTTGTTTGTTTACGATAAATTTTTTACATAGAGTTTTAGTGAATTTTTGCTAACTATGAAGTAATAAAACATCTGTTATTAAGAGGAAGAAGAGTGTTGTATTCAGTTCTCTTATTTTTCATGCCAATAAAATTAAATATTATCTTTTGCACATAAGGCTGGGTGACATAAAATTTATCAATGCAATCAAAAGTTTTGGGCAGGGTGACCTAACAGTAGCATATTTTCTGATAACATTGCAGTGAATTGTAATATGAAATGTTGTGGGTTCAAACCCACTCGAGAGCAAAAAACTTTCAAAAATTTTCATTATCGATTATTGCCGTAGCAAAAATTGGAGCTTTAAATTGAGCCACTGCCCGATACAATGATAAAACCTTTCAAATCTTCTTCAGAATTAAAAAAAAAAAAGTTCATAAGCAAAAACCGATAATCGACATATAAAAACGTTACAGAATACTCAAAGGATCAAATATAGCAGGCAGTCAGTATTTTAATAATCATGAAAATTATATCAATATGGACTTGACAAAGACATAAAAAAAAATGAAAAGTGATAATAAAAATATAACCCATTAGACTGAATAAATATTTTCAGTATCTTTCTTACATCCAACAACCTTTTGCTCTTAGATAAAAAAATAACTTTAAAAACCTGAAAAAATTGCCTACAAACAAAAAACCAATAGTCAAAAATAAAAAATATTCTAAAAAATTGGAACCTAGATAGATTAAAAAGAGAAGTATTTTTATTTTCTTACCCTTAAATGCTTATAATTTGATTATAAGTGCTGTAAAAACAAAATATATTTTATACTGGTATATTAAAATAATCTGTGAAAAAGATTTGCTTTTTTGAAAAAAATTTCAAACAACAGAATTATCAAACTATAAAACTATTACACAGGTATTCCAAGAACACGAAGGTTACCTTTGAGCTACAAATGAATTGAGCGAAGAAAAACTTACTATTAGACATAATAAAAATAAAACTTTTTTGTGTGTTCCTCAGGCCGTAGAATAAAGTGCCTCGAATTTGGTTCAGCATGAATATTAATGTCGTTAGGAAGAATATAACCACTATATGCCATTGTATCATATGTGCTATTGATTTTACTCCAAGCATAAGCTAATACTCACTGACTGCATTGTTAGTTCTAAAATTTTGTAATTCAAGGTGAGTTGCTTGATGTTTTCATTACACCACATTATTACACAATTTTCCCACAAAGTGTACAACAGCTTGCCTTGATTCTAATTATCGTGCAAGTTTAATATAAGAAAAAATCTTACTATAAGAAAATATTATTTTGGCACTCCATACAGAAAACTGGATTAAAAAAACATATTCTTCACTTTAAAGTTATTGATTTGGGAAGTTGAATGGAAAGATGACTAAGAAAAAAAGTAGGTTGAACAATCTCTAAAACCTCCAGAGATTGAAAAGGAGATTAGCAATGACAGTGTTAGTGAGATTGACAACAGTGCAGAAGAGTATGATAACCCTGGTGAAATAAAACGAGGCCATTAACGAGGGTGTGGTAGGGGATGTGGACCTGGAAGGGCATGCTCACGTGGTAGAAGACGCACCCGAGATAGGGGACAAAGGTAATAAAAAGCTAGGGGAAGAAAAAGGAGCAAAACTTTGAGGGGAGATAGCAAATAGAAACAAAAATAATGATGCAAAAAATCTTTATCTTCTTTTGTTGGTGTTCATTTCTGGTTCTTTTCGGATGTGTGAAATAAGTTTTTGTGGGTGTTAGTACAAATGCTGCAATTTTAGAAAAAATACATTTTAAAAACCACTATTAATTTTGTATTTGTTATTAAATACTCTAAATAACTTTGTAAGGCCAATTACTCAGGATTTTTTTTTTGCATAATGAAATATTAGATTTTTTCGAAAAAACAGAGTGCTTATATGACATCATCATGAAAAATTATATAGATTTTTTTTCATATTCTTGCACCCTTAGAAAAGAGTGAAATTTTCATTGAAAAACACCCAGTCATTTTTGAGTTTTAGTGTTTCAAAATATTTAGGTAGAAATTGCAAATTTTGCTCTGGGAATCTAGGTGATAAAATTCTGGAAGTGAAAGGTTTAATGATCAAGGGCCACAAGGTATGTAATTACAAATTAATTACCTAAATTTAATAAAACCTGTTTACAAAACTGACTTACAAATATGCCTAGAAAAAATGAACTTACAAAAATTACGGAATTGGCAGATATGCATGTGTTTTGACCTATATTTAGGACTCCTCTTTGGGTTTTTATCCTTTAGGTTTTAAAATAATAAAATCTGACTACTTTTAAATCCTCTTTAGCAAAACTGGGCTAACAAAATAATGTACAAAAAACATGTTACCATATTAAAAATTCAACTTTACAACTTAAAATGCTTTCTTGAGTTATTGTTTGGAGATGGTGTTTTTCCATTTGACTACTAATAAATCCTTTATGTTAGTTGCATGTCTGTACTGATTGCTCAATTGTAAATTGTGATTTCAATTTTATTTCAGAACACTCTATATACTAGACTAAATTATGTGTATCTCATAAGTATGTAAAAGTATTAAATTTTATCAATCAACTTTTTCCACCAAAATGTACGAATATTGTCAGATATTGTTTTTTTTTTCAGAGTATGAAAACATCTGAGTATCAGGTTAAATGAATTAGTCAAATTTGAAAATAAATCGTAATTTCTGTTTTAGTCTTACATAAAATTACCTTAAGCTACACTGCTAGGGGAAGACGAGGACAGCAGGTTAATAAAGTTGACCAAGTAAAGCAGGTTGTTGCTGATTAAGTAAAAACCATCAACAACACAAAAGAAAATATCACTAGGAAAAATCAATCAGGAGCAATTGTTGAGTTTGCATCATGCTTGGATTTAGCACGAACGTCTCGTAGTTTTCAAGATAGAGTTGATAACATCAAGGTCAATTTTTAATTAGTATATTATAATAATCTTTTAGATAATTTACACCAAATTTAAGTAGATAACTGGAGACTTTAAACAGCTAGAATATGAAGTAACTCAAAGCCACCTATAAATTTACAACCTCTAAACCGTACTGTGGATTACTTTAGGCACCAATAAATAGTATCTTACCCTCCACTAAGCCAGGAAGTCATAATTTTAAGTGGCTTTAATTCACGGTGTTGAACATATTCATGATGCTCCAAATGGTCCCAAGGGAAATGAAGAACTAGAGCTAAAGCTTTGACATCAAATTAAAATACTCTCCTACTGGGTTGTTAGAGAGGAGCTACAGCAAGCTAACTAAGATATGCTACAAAGACCATAACAAAACCTGTCTAAAAATTCGGAAGTGGCCTACTTGCTGTCATGCAGACGACACTGCTTCAAAAAGCCAGAAATATTTGTAATAATCTAATTAGACATGATTAAATTTTTCTGTTTGTATATAGTTTGCTGGACCCCCACTGCAAACCATGTATGTTATTTGGTCAACAACTTTAATATAAGGACCTATCTAACTAAAACAGGAATAAAACTTCATAGTGAAATGGACATTTGAGTTATCGTTTTCATTTAAGAAATAATGATTACAAAAAACCAGGTTTTTTTAAAATCAGCAGGCAAACGAGCAGCCCAACCACAGTTCATTTTAAGGTTAACAAAGTGTACATCTGAAAAAAAATGAATTTCCAAGAATATAAAACAAAAGTGTGACTTAAACTCATTAAAAGCTATAAAATTCTCTTTTCATTTTTATTTTGGAGCACAATTAACAGATCTCAAAACTAATTCTACTTAAAAAACAAAACTAATCTTCTGTTTTGTTTACAGAAGTAAAAATTCTCAATACACAATTTTATTTATAATTGGAAGTTTGACCTCTGCAAGCATATTTCTTGGCATGATGTGGGTAAATGGCAATGGCCAAATAAATAGACAAGGTACAACAAAACCTTAGAAATAATGATCCATCAGTATTATTTTTAAGAAACAAAAATTATTTTTTCAGTATTCCTTAATTTGGAAAACCTACCTCTCTATTCCTAAAAATTTCTTTTTTTTTAACCAAGTTCCCTTATATAACACACATTTTCAAGCAAGATCTTGTCTGAAATACTCTTGATAGATAATTCAATTTTGATTCCGTCCCCTGTAGACTAATAACCTCTTAAATTTAAAAGAGTGTTACAGCAGTGTTTACATCAGTCATATCATAGCAAATAAAATGTTATAAAGATATTATTGTGCTAAACTCTGCCGAAATATAACAGTTATATATACAACTACTGCAACAGCAAACACGGCATCGTCTAACAATCCCAATACGCCTACAACTGATTCTGGTATTAAATCAACAGGGAGTAAAACATAAAAAATTATCAACATAAAATATATGACAATACGTAGCCTCATCATTACTACAATACCAGATGCTGTAAAGAAGTTTCTTATCAAGTGACGAATTATAACTGGAGCATCAACGATATAATCCCATATCTAAACAAAAATAAAATATTTTAAGACATTAAAATTTTCAAATTTTGATACCCAGTTAAAAAACTGAAATTTAAGTTTTCAAATACTTCTGTGGATATTTTTTGCCCAAATTTAATATTTATTTATTATATATATATA
>JAUZNK010040243.1:0-17337 GCA_035046665.1 Euphysa ruthae
ATACATATGAAAATTTAACTTGATTATTTTCATACAGATTAATTTTTTTAGATGACTAATTTGGCATATTTCATATTCATATAAATTTCACGGATTGCTACAATTTCGAGATTTCACGGATCAGACCCTTAATTTAGACCAATATATGCATTATCTTATTAATTCATAGTATATCTATTTTATAAATGCAAAAATAATGCCAAAAAACTTTAAGTGAATTTAATGATTTAAAGAATAAAACACTAGGTATTTTGTCCAATTTAAATTTGACAGATAATAAGATTTTTGATATTTCATTTGGAAAATGCCCAAATTAACAAAAATTAACCCACAAAATAATTAGTACAGTTAAGGTACCTGTATGTGTTCGTACATGCTTTTGAAGGTCACCACTTGTTTTGAAAGATTTTGCACAACCTTCGTCTAGACATTTGTATGGTCTTTCATTTGTATGTGTTCGAAAATGTGATTTTAAACCATAACCAGTGGTAAACTTTTTACCACAACCCTCCCATTCACACATAAACGGCCTTTCTCCACTATGGTGACGACGATGGACCTGGCAAAGGCATATGATATAAATTACAGTAAAAAGCAATTATTTCCCATACTATTACGTAGAATTTGGTAATAAAAAAGTTGCCTAGCTATCTGTAAGGTCACACCACACAAGTGGCGCCAAAATCAAAAATTCTCAAAAGCTTAATGTCATGATATATATTAAGTATGTTTAACCTATTTTCATCTAGTGTATTATAGTGCAGTGTATTATATAGATATATCATATTATGTAGATACATCTGAAAGTCAAAGTAAGAAATGAACAGTATAATTAAAGATGTATAATTTGCTAGAGAAACACTCAAAAGTAAAAAAATTCGTGAATAAAAGCAGATCACGTATGTGGATAACTAAATTGCTAAATGACAGTGAAATGCTAAATACACAATTAAGAAAAGTATGAATGGAACTTTCATTTTTTCCATGACACAATAAAAATTATATTTAAAACAGTGATAAAAAAATAAAACTCAAAAGTTATTTCTATGATTATAAATCTCCCAGCTAGGTATAGAGAAAATCCCAGTTTACCAAGATTTTGCCAACTTTTTTAAACTTTTAATCATGTAAATTTTCCTTCGGAGAGGATGATTTTAATTTTAAAATTGCAACATTGGAGTAAGCCTTGTTGTGACATTGTAGGGGTCTTAGCAAATAGTAAAATTTTAAAATTTTTAACAAGACGATTATCCACTAAGTAAAATAATTAAATTGCAAAATATTTCTACTAATGAATTTTTACCTTAAGATGATGAGCTGTGGTATATTCCTTTCTGCAATCATCTATATCACAAACAAAATCTTTCGCACCCAAATGTGTCTTTGCATGTTTCTGTAAATCGCCAGTTGTGAGAAAAGACTTCATGCAACCTTTAATAGCACATTCAAACATTTCACCAGAGTGTGACCTACCATGAGCCTTGAGACGATATGGAGTGGTAAACTGCTTAGTACAGTTTTCGTAGGAACATTGGTAGAATTTTTTTATGACAGGATCTTGTGGACTAGGCACAACATTATTTTTGGAAGTAGTAGGATTTTGTTGTTTAAGAACGTATTGTATGTTGGTGCTACCATCAGCATTTTGAGTTGTAGCAAGTTCAATTGAACCACCATAATCGTTTTCAAGGTCTATGAAAGAACAACTTGATAATAATATAGTTTGTGGATATTAATTCAAATATATTGCCTTACAGAAAAAAATAAACTTAAAGCTTTTATTTGAGTTTACCCTTGGTTTTCTTCTGATAGTTTGATCAGTTCTCACGATATGCTCTTTTCAAATTATCAAATTTAACACTCGGTGATGTAATCTAGAGGAATAACCCCAAACCCCCACCCATGGCTTCTCAAAATGCTAATATTTTCTGTGAAAAATACACTGGAATGAAATTCTGAACTGATCATAAATTGAGAAACTATTTATAACTAAGTTAGCTCAGTCATATGAGTTCAACTTGTTTTTATAGTATCCAGTACAATTAAGGAAAATAATTAACCTTACTGCAAAAACATTACTTCAAAAACCGTTCCTTGAATTTTCAGAATAAGGAAAAATAATTTTGTGGAAGCTATTTCAAATCAATGGATTTAGGTTAACTAGTCTTGAACAAGCTATCACTTAAATAATATAAATAACAAAAACAAAAAGGAGACCTTCATAAAATAAAATTAGGCAGACTTCCCTTTCAGGCTGTTAGCTATTTTTCAATTTAAAAATGAATCTAAGTCTGCACCAAACCAGGTCAAATTATTGAAAATACAAATAAAACTTATTTCCAAATTACCAGCCATTTGTTCCATAACATTTTCCCCCATTGAAAGTACCTGGCCATCAGGTGAAACCACTGTTGTCATATTATGATCACCTAACGCAACCATTCCATTAAGTGTACTTAAATCTGTAGGGTATGTACCATTGCCTGAGATAATGATTTGTCCCGTTTGACCATCCTCAGTCACGAATGTAGTTACTAAAAGTTAAAAGCTCAATGATAATACAGGGTCATTGTGTCAGTGCACAAATTAAGTAAGAAAATTAATATCACTTGGTTTGAAATAACAACATTTTTAGAATCTATTCTCTGCATTAAATGTAATTTGAATAGATTTAACTGAATGGTACTAACTTCTTTTTCACAAACTATGGTATAAAAAATAAAAACTATGTATTTACTATGTCTGTGTATTGTACGTGGAGAAATATTATATATTAACAGAAATGTGAAAACGAAAAAAAAAAGACTAACTATGTATATATACATATCCTTGAGGTAATATTCTTTGGAGAATAGTAACATTTTACTATATCTCAAACCTATTTAATAAATAACCCTAGTTTACATGAATAATGCAAATATAATCTTGGTAATAAAAAAAATTGTTTTTAGCAAAAACATTGATTTTAATAACAGACTTGTTGGCTCAATCAATATGGAGATATAAAACCTAAACAAATTATCTTTCTAGTAAATTTATGAATTTTAATATCAGACTTTTTAAAAACCTTGATTTGACAAATATTTTGAACTCTAATAATTAATAACACTATTTACCTAAAACTTAATGAGACTCAAAACTCCAAGATCAATGAAAATTTTAATTTGATAAATATCTTGAACTCAAATAATTTCCTCGTGTAATAATATTAATCATAAACTCTTCAGAGTTGCTTACATAACTACATTGCTATATTAAGAGCTCTCTGACAGATTTCAAAATAGCATGTAAAATTTTTGTCTTACTTAATATATATCTTTTATTAATAAAATCCATCTTAATTGAAATAATAACATATGTTGTGGGTCTTGAAATTCTAGATCCTAATTCTGTAATTTTCCTGCAAGTCTACGGGGTCAAAATGGATCTAAGATCTCATCTTACTCACATATTTTTGATTTTTAAAACACAAGGTTTATTCGGAATTTACCAAATGCTTTTCAGCATAATTCATAATTTACAAAAATCTGTTTGAGCATGTTTTATGCCCACATACAGAGGATTTATAGTAGCATTTGGAAAAATTCAGTCGAGTTTATTAGTATTAGCAAAGGAAAAAAAAAGAAATTTCCATAACACAAATAAGTAGATTGGCTTTATAATTATTTATTATTTAATTGCAAAAACCAATGGCTAATTAGGTAAAGCTACTGAGACTCAATTACTTAAAATTCATCCAAAAAATCCTATGACTAATCATAGATTAAACGTAGTTGAAGAGATAGATTTTGGAGAAAAGTTTTCTCAAGGAATCAATTTATTCAAATATATAGAAAATATCTTTAAAAATTGACAAAGTGATGTATTTATTAAAACACTTTGTTTGGCTCCACCAAGTGTAGGTGCGGACCAAACTTTTAGTGATAATCTTGGTGTCAGCGATGTCGCAACAAACAGTGACTCAATTGAAATTTTTTACAGATTAACTTAACACCTATCTTGTTAATCAAACTAACCTTTATGTTGAACAGACTATTGAAAACACAGCAGAAATAAAAACCCATTCAATATTGAGGGAATGGAAACCTGTTACCTCACATGAAGTTATAGTTTATGTAGGGTTAAATTTATAAAAAGGCATTTTGTTGTAACCGTCATACAAAAATCAGGTCATCAATGTAGTAGACATTAATGACCTGATATTTTCGAAACCATTTATCAAGCGAATAATGTCTTATAAAAATGATTTTTTATAATAGAGATGTTTTAATTTTGTTGGTAATAGTAGTTTGGGAGAACATTATGAAAAGACAGCAAAAATAAATTTGTTAATATAAGTTTGGAAAGTTTTGGAGTTTACCTGCTTCTATGCTGGTACACTGTTTCTTCAACACTTAACTATTTCAGTAAAAAATTCCGGTGCTATTGTTCTTCAGAAGTGATCAATGTATATCATATTATAAAATTATTTTAAATATCAAAGTGGGCTAATCTGGACAACAATACAACGCACATAGTCAAGAAGTATTTAAAACAAAAATAATAACAAACCAAAATTCAACGAAATGATTTTTGCTTATATATAGTTTTTTATAAAATTGTCTTTATTTAATTATAGACTACATTTTAAAGTTACCACATCCTAAAATGCTATATGGACCAATTAGCCAAATTTTGGCGGGTATATAGCTAGTCTTTCAAATAAATCCCTTATTCTTTAAAACATCACATACTCTTTCTTATATTTACAATGTGTTGATCACGTTGAAAATCAACAGTATAAAAGTGACCGTAGTTTTTCAGTTGGCTCAGCTTTTTTAATAGATTTATCCTCCTCTTTTTGATGAGGCGCATGTAGATCGTAGTTACTTTTAATAACTGTATAGTTTATTTGTTCAGGTTCAGTCGATGAATCTCATGTAGCATTTTATTTAAATAATTTTATGTGTTAAAGGTTCTTCAAAATGGCTAATATTTTTATGATACAAGCCGTTAAAACTTCACGCAAAAATATCAGTAAAAAAGCAATCAATAAATATTGATATCTAGCATGGCCAGACAGATAAACAAACAACACTACATTCATTGGACCTTCACTGAGTAAGTCTAAAATTTAGGATTTTAGTTTTTTCCAGGAAATACTTTTTTATTAAACTTCTGTGTGAAAAAAAATTTTTTTGGCATTTCCCTAACAACTAAGAATCACACATTTTAAACTTCAATCTGTGTTACAACACAACATAGTTATAAAGTTTGACAATAGCTTGCTACAAAGTCTTATCAAATAATCACTATTACATCCAGAAAGTTTTTCTTTGTAAGATTTCAAAATTTTCTCGTCATTTTAAGAGATTTTTTTTGAGGAATTATAAAATTTGATGATATATATAGCTAAAAGAAAAACTCGTGACTAACACCAATTTAAAATGCACATATACATATCTTTTATTTAAACAATCATTAAATTGTTTGGCCGACTTTATATTCAAGGAAATTTTAGATGAATACATGTTTGAAAAATAGGAGAAATTTGATTTGAGTCAGATGAAATAAAGTCTTAATATAGTCTTGCCAAACAGGGGGAAAATTAAGGGTGCTGAAGTGATGCTCCTAACAATATTTGTGAAAGTTAAAGTAATAAACTATACCTTCATATCCAGATGAGGGAAGTTGTGAAGTTAAATCAGCGCTATTGAATGCAGCATAATAAGCAGTATCTTGCTCCACAAATGAAGAAGGAGAAACTGCCGCTTCATTGAGAGCTATAATTAAAATTAATATAAATTTAATTAAAATCAACAAATTATATTAAAATTCTAAAAGTCAGAACAAGTTAAAACTCTCTTAGCAGTACCACTATAGATCGTTTTTCCTACAAAACCGTTCAAAATTCAATAATTAAAGTAACAGGTGGAGATTACTGAAGATGAAAAGTAGATTTCTTGAAGCATCAATTTTCTCCCAATGTTATCGAAAAAGTAACACGTTTGAAAACGGTAAATGGTGAATAATACCCTAGAAATAGGATTATTTGCATTCAAAAGTTTATTAATTTAACAGTCGCATTACGAAATTTAATAAAAAATCTGTTTATTCCAGTTTATTAAACATTAAATTCTCTATATAACAACCCAAGAAAGCTTTCAGAAAATTTCAATATTTTACAAGAACAGCCAGTAACATGGTGGTCATTTGATTGTTTAAAAGAATCAATCTTCTGTCTTTGATTATACGTTTACGATACACTTATTGTTCATTTTGTTGGTAAAATTGTTCTTTTTTTCAATAATATTATTTCTATTCAATAATTAGAAGACGCATTTGCAAAGAATTAAATATTTTATCTGCATATCCAAGAAGATCTTATTTACAGTTTTATGCCCAATATACCATCAACTTTCCATTGTTTTGAGACAACTAATCAACTAAAATTCCTTGCTATTTTTATCTTGAACAAGGATGATTATGCCTAAAATTGAATAATTAACTAACAACAGGCAGTGTGCAAGAAAATACGAATGTAAATTTTAATATTATTCTTGCAGATAAGGGGAATTCAAATAGCTTTGTAGGCTTTTCACTCAGGGCAAGAAAATGGATAAGTGTTATGGAATGCTTGTAAACCAATAAATCTTGTGGTACAAAAATGTCCAAATAAGATGGCCTCATTTAAATGCAGTTCCTGAAAATATAGGAACCGATTTTTGAAGTGAAGTAAAGACAGAGAAATTTTAATCAAGGCTTTTTTAAAAACTGATAAACTAAAGATATTCTTATAAATTTTTTGGTTTTTAGGAGCCATGTATTGGATAGGCACTTAAAAAAGAATGATGCCTATAAAGAAATATTCATTAAAAATCAAAGGATTTCATTTTTGAATATTTGCCACTTTTTGGTTCTGAGAATCATACCCAATTAAATTTTCAAAAACTAACATAATTTAAATAATTTAAAAATGTTACACAGAATCAGAATATTAAAGCAAACTTGACCTCTGCATTAAGCATGATCACCCAACTTGAAAAAATTTTGAAAATGGGAACTAGCCAAAATTATAATTAATCATTTCTTGTACACATAACTTTTTCGAGAAAAGTAAAAGAAGCGGCAATTGTTCACAATAAAACCGTGGTAAATGTTAACATTTTTTCTACAACTAAGAGGCTGTGAAAAATTATTTTATAACTTTTTACCTGTCTCTGTATTTACTTCAGTTACCTAAATTAAATATAGTCGATTACTACAAAAATATTACTTTCAGCAGAAGGTAGGTAGATATTGTTTCTTTCATTTCTATAACAATTTACAGTGAAATTACTCATGTGGAACTCAGAAAGCCAGTGTAGTTGAAATGAATAATCAAATCGAATAATTGAATCTCGCATGCTAAGCGAGCACTCTACCATTTGAACTAGAACCCTTGACAACGTATGGTAGTTTTATGCCAGACAAAATTTGGCAAATAGGTGCATTTAAAAAGAAATCTAAAAAAAAAGTAAAAAGAAATTTTGAGGATATCTTCAATAAATTAAATACATCTTCAATGATTAAAAAGAAAATTGGAGGACCAGGAAATCGATCTCCATACCTCTCCCATGCTAAGCAAGCTCTCTACCTTTGGCCAAGAACTTCTTCACAACGTGTATTAAAAATAAATTTTATATTATGATATCGTTCTATTTTCCCACTGTTTAAAAACGTCAATCAAAAACAATATCATTGTTAAAAAAACCACCAATGAAAATCTTTAAAATATCAATATTGTTCCCTCAAGTTGTTTTATCGGCCTGTTAAGCTGCTTTTTTATGGCAGTTGACATAGCGGCGACCAATGAAAATTCTTCATAAAAAACTGTGTAAAATACTGTAGGAAATACGTAATTTAAAAAGAAATTAGATTGAATTATTGCTCAATTTTATTAACATTGTTATGTTAGATTATGATAAGTATACAACTACGGATGTTAGTTTAAATTTTTTTAAAACCTAATCTCATGGCTCAAAAATGCACTAATTTGAAATTATTATATTTCCATTACTTTAAGTTGCAATATACTTTTAAAAAGTTTTTTTCAATCCTTTATAAATATCATAGTTTTTGCTACATAAAAAAAAATGTTCAAATAAGGTGTGACAGTGGATTTTGCTTTGTGGATGCAAATTAGCATTGGTCATTGGACAATGTTCATTTGAAATATCAATTTGTTCGCGTGAAATCTTTTTCTATCAGACATTGTATCCAGCGGAAAAACAATGTAGGTAATTTCTAATAAAGCATTATGTATTTAAATTTAAAAATGTTATTGTGTTTAGCAAAATATCGCTGAAACCTACTTGTACGATGTGTTTCATTAACCTTAAAATTTTTCGTGCAGGAGCTTTTCTTTTTTCATAATAAAATTTCATTATAATTTTAAAATCTTCAAGATAAAAATATCTGGCTTAGATTCAAATAAATGGTTTCACAAGCATCACTAACATTTTTTTTGAGATAAAAGTTGTTTTTAACGCTCAAGTGACCTAAACACCTAAAGTTTTTGATCTAGTAAAATTTATTGGCCTTTCTTTTCTGCAATTAAATAGAAAAAAGATGGTTAAAAGATTTGATTTATATTAACTTCAAGTTGTATTAACAGCTGTATACATGCTCAGGGTTATAAATTTTTTTTATTATTACTAATTTTCATTTCTAAAAAGATATTATTTTTAAATAATTAATAAATATTAAGTATTTTAAAACTGTTATATCAAGTATGGGTCTTAACAATGCTAGCTTTAACTATAAAAAATTATATTCCACTAGCTAATCAATTATTGTTAATTAAATATTTCTCTAAAAAAATATATGATTTTTTTTTAACAATTAAACCCGAGAAAAAAATGACGATTCCAATGATATTTTACTGTGGAACTCTTTCAGTGTCTGTTTAATCAAAGAGTAATTAAAACACAAATTTGTGGTTAATATTAGGCCTGTGTTTGATCAAGAAAATTATTTAAAAACTATAGAAATGCTATGCCTTTACTTTACACATGGATTATTTCTCTAAACAGGCTGATGAAAATTTGGAAAAGATAAATTCTATCACTATTGTGTCTAATCAGAAACAGTAAATTACGTTGATGTGTTAATACAAAATAAACCCATTAAAGAGAAGGATTTGAGAGCAAATCTGTTTATGATACTATTAGACCTGGTGTTGATTAACAGTATGTATAAATCAAGGTAAGATCTTGGGTTATTAAGCATCAAAGTGCATCAGCCACAGTTGCTAAGCACTATAGACTTTAGTGTTTGTGGTTCATTAGTTTGGTCATTTTCCTTAATGTTCAATAATCAATGCTGTTACGGTATTTAGAGTCACCTAAAATGTGGCAGAAATAGCCTGAGGTGAATTTTGAAATAATTTATTTTTGAATAATTCAATCCCTTTTTGCAAAGTGTATTAGAATGATAAACTCGTAGGCCAAGTTTGTTTGAATACATGTGTTGCACTGCATGTGATAAATTTTAACCTATTGCCTAGAACCAAAGGTTATAATTGTTATACTTGTTTAAATGATATGCTAAGCAAATCCTTTCATCACTCCTGCTTTGTAAGATCTTAGAAACATTCACAAATTTATGTGGTCTGCACTCCAATGAAACTCATGACATATGAATGAAACCATGATAAAAAAGAATTTCAGGTAAAAGACATGTCCTACAAAGTTTCATTTGTATCAGACATTATGTTTTAGGGACTTTGAATATTTATTTGCAACCCAGGGCAAGTTGATTAAAGCCCCTCCTCTTATAAAAAATATAAAACCCCTACTTCCCCACTCACATAACCAAATCTTTAAATAGTCTGATCTGGTATTAAATCAGTTAAAAACATGTTTTACACTTTATGCCACATCGTTTAAGGACAAAATGTAATCATATGAATGGATTTTACTTCTAAACCACCTTGCGTTTCAGTTAATACATTTCAATGTCCAGTTGATGGACTCTTCCCAAATTCCGAAATAAAAATCAATTTCCCAATTATTGTCCAAACAAAAAAAAATTGATCGGATATCCCATTGAGGGCCTTCCCCCGACATGACCAGAACTTTGATGTAATAAAAATATCTCAGTAATGGACAAGTGACTTTCACTTTGGCAATTTTTAACCGGTAAATGACTTCTAATGGACTGGAGACCAATTTTATTGAATTCTGCATAAAATTTGTTTTGAAAAAGTTGGTTTGGCTTTCAAAACATTGGGGGAAAAAATGACCTGACAAAAAAAAGCAATCGCCTTCAACTTCATTTTCATGCGAATTAAATGGAAATGAAGGTGAAATAATGATATTGATCTGAAGAGGATGGCCTTAGTAAATTTTATAGTAATTGATACAGAGCAGAGTCAGATGTTTATGGCTTTTCAGACTCTGAAAATGAAAAATTTTTGTTTTTTCTTCAGATGATGATGTTTTTTCTGCTCCAACTTCTAAAAAATCTCAAGACATCCCTCTTGGTTTTGATATTAACAAATGGGTAACTGGGGATGCTGTACTTGGAGATAGTATGCATCCTTTACCAATATTAACAACCTTGCCAGGAATTGATGTTGAAAAGCTTGACAATGTAACTGAGTTAAATTTTTAGAATTTTTTATATATTTTATAAAAATGCCTGGAACAGTAACACACATTCCTTTGTATTCAATTGTTACAAAATTACCTTTGGTGTGCGAGTATGAATGGGGTGATTTTTTTTTTTTTTTTTTTTTTTTTGAAAAGCCAATGGTACAAGCTAAAAAATGAGCCTTCACTGAACTTCTACACTTTATTTATAACAGAAGTTATGACCTATAGGGCAAAGAGAGATTTTGTTGTTTTTTTATGCTTAAAAAAGCCGTTTTATAGCTTATACGTTAGAATTTTGTGCATAATTGTCAGTCAGTCAGTCTGGGCTAAAAATAAAAATAAAGAATATTTCAAACCAAAACTTAAATTACAGCAACCATTTTCGTGGCAATAATTGTTATTTTATTTAGATATAAAATCATATAGATTATTATTTTGTTACTATAAAAAAACTTGTTTAAAACGGTACAAAATCAGAAACGATAAAAAAACTGTAATTGACCCAATGAAAGGTTTTAGAAACCCTAAGGATTTTTGAAGCAATTAAGAGTTTATTTTAGAATAACTTATAGATTCATAAAAAATCAAAACAATTTTTTTTCTTTAGGTAAAATAAGCAAATGTAATTATATCCTTAGATATGTCCCTCCCCATATTTATATTCGGGTCCTTAACATTACAAGAAAACTTGCCACAAAAGATCAACTCACATAACCACGAGTAAAATCAAATCATACAACTGTAAATGAGCTTTCTCAAAAAATAACTCCTTAAGAGTTTTCTTTTTCTACAATAATTATTCAGCTATAACGTTAATTCTTATATAGATGATTTAAGAAGCGCAAACCTTTGTAAGAATATTGAGGTTATGTCATAGGATCTTATTACCAAAATATTCATTTTTAACCAAATTTTCACATAAAAACTTTATTCTTTATGATAAATTTTGCACCAAAACATAGATTGTTGTACGTTAATTTTAACTGTGTAATGTAAGTAATATAATGTAATGTAAATGAATGTTTTGGCTAGATTAACTGCCAATATCTTTTCACTCTCAATAGCTAAAGTATTACGATCTGTGAAGAGAGTACTGTCATGTTTGGAGTGAAATCAGTGTCTGGTTGTGATTTATTTTTTGTGTGGTGCTGGGATTTTCTCCGGATCTATAAATGTGCCTAAAGTCTGTGTATATGTGGGGGCATTCAAAAAAAGTACAATGAGGTAATTGAACAACGTAAAAATGCAAACAACATACTTAAAAACACTGCAAGACCTTCCTCAAAAAATAACTTTTTTATACAATTCATGTTCTGAACGATCAGAGACTAGACGATGAAACGTTAACAGTGATGTTGTAAAAATTGAAAAAAATACAGAATTACATAATTGGGATCTTCATTAGTTCCAATATTTACACACCAATGAGTATAAAGGTGTTGGAAAACAATCTACTCAGATGAAATTTCATGGCAGAAGCATTATAAGCTGCTGTTATGAGCAACATTTTTCCCAGCAAATATTCAGATAAATACTCAGCACAATTACCAATATCATAAAAATAAACTAACCTACGATACATCACTAAGACTTTTAACACCAAATTGCTGCAATAGCTTTTTACAAGATGTTCCTCGTATCACTCCCATTATAGCTAGAGTTGCACTGTAATGAATGTATTTAATATCTACACAAGATTTTCAAGATGACACTGGTGGTAAATTACATAAGAGTAGTCTAGATATGGTGTTACACATGACATGTAAATAACCAATAAGGATTAATGAAGTAACTCTTATTGGTTATTGGAATAAGTAATTCTTTATATCACCATTTAATAAGGCCAATCCCCAGCATAGCCAAGGACAGTGTCCATGAATAATTTTTCGATAATAAATTAATCTATGCCACCTTTGATGGTCAAAAAGTAAAAATTTACGATTTTGGCTTGATTTAATTACTACCTGGCAATTAGTAAAAATTAGAACATAAACAGATGTAGCTAGTTTTTTTGGATCTGGATCGAAATAAATTTTCGAAAGGAAAGTCCAATCCTTTATAATTTATTTAAAGCTTTGGCTGAATCTTACATGAATTCAACTTTTGAGAAAAGAGAAATGTCATCAGCTAATGGTTTGCAAATTAATTTAATTGATATTTGATAGTTGAAAAATTGACAATTAGGAATAACATGGAACCAAAAACAGATCCTTGGTGCACTCTATTGACAAATCACATGATTGACCAATTAAAAGAACTCTTTGTTGATAATTTGCCATAATATCAAACATTTTACAATTCGTCCCACAAGATTTAATTTGAATAACAGACCTTTGTACCAAACTTTATCAAACACTTTGGAAATATTTGGAAAAACAACCCTGGTTTCAAAAGAAGAACATTCAAATACTAGATAAATTTGGTAGGCAAGTTATCTAAATTAATTGAGAGGTCCAGGAATCACAAATAGATACTGATTAGGAGAAAGAAGTGTATTAACTTCAATATATTCATGTATAATATTCAGTGACTGTTTCAAATACCTTACAAAGTATAGAAAAGGAATATTAGCCTAGTTTTTACCAAACATACTACACACTTATGAACAAGTGTAACATTCCTTTTTTCCAAGCATATGGAAAATGACCAGAATTGATAGCAGATTCAAATAATAAAACCATTGGTTTAATTTCAAATTCTCCACATAACGTAACCATCCTTATCGAGATATTGTCTAGGCATGTGACTAGAAATTAGATCTTTAATAATTTTATGTGTCTCAGTAGGTGAGTTTATAAAATAAATGGTTCCCTGTTATTTACTAAATTCAGGTGATAGGATTTCATTTTCAATAACATTGCTTTGAGATAAATTCATTGAAAAGTTTTGTCTTTCCCATCAGTTACTCAACCGTTATTTACAAGTAAGGGTATTTCTTAAGATAACCCTTTGAAGTAATCATTGGGTCGCTTAATTTATATCCAATAGTTTTAAAATTATGCTTCCTTATTTTATAAAAGGACGTTTTATGCCTTATAGCAGCCTTAATTAGCTTATTCACCCAGGAGGGGCGGGGTGGTGGGGGGAGGTATTTTTATTTACATTTTATAGTTTTATATGAAATAAAAATTTTAAAAGTATTCAGTAAGGTGATGTTGGATAACTTAACTTCATTATTAATATTAGATTTGCTAGTGCCCTAGCTCAGTCAAATCTATAAATTTTAGCCTCCAAAAAACCTCAATTTACGTGACATTAAACCTCTAATAATCTGAAAATATTGTTATCAAAAACTCTCCCTCTTAACGTAATGCAAAAGTTTGTTTCTATTCTCGGTTTTTTAATTATAACTGATCGACAGATTAACAATGGACCATAGAAACTACATTGACATTTCATTCGACTTGGAAATAATGGTTAGCCTAGGATTGCAAGTCTCCTAACGTGTGGTTCAACGATAAAAGTATTCGGAACTGATGTGGTCTGCATTTCCTGGTCTGGTTTTCCTTGAAGTGTTTGCTGCAAAAGCAAGCATTAATTCATGTTAGCAATTGTGATGAATGATGACAGAATAAGACTTCACGGGTCTGGTGATGACTATGGTACGGTTGTATGGACAATAGAAACTAAATTACTGTGGAATATAGATTATACATGTTTAAGTTCTTAGCTTAGCTTCTGTGAAAATATATACTAAATCAGTTTAGTACATTAATAGCACAAGTGTTTCTTTTTAACAGTTAATTTCTAGTTGAAGGGATGCTCTTTGCATCATTCAAATAGTAAAATTTCTCTACTGTCAATATATCTATTTTTTTTCTCAGTCAATAACAAGCAATAATCACACTAATGAAAAAAAAAGCAGTTTAAACATAATAATAGTAAACCAGGCTAAAAAATATTGTATGTAGCATTTATCATCTTTGAAGTTTATTTACCAAATTTATTTAGTTATTATCAAGTTATATATTATTGAGAGATTTATTTCCTTGGCCAAAGATGTGATTTCTGATTTGCTTTCACAAGAGATAGTTTTTTTTACATGTGACCAAAGTTTAAATAAAACTTATTTTTAAAAAAACAACACGGTATCGTTAAATTTAATTAAATTTTGCTTCACTTACAGAATTTTCTTCTTTAATTTGTTTGCCCATTGAAATGTATGATGAATCTTGAGCACGTTGCTTTTGCTGTGATAGTAAAAGATTTAGCATTTCATTTGAATTTTCACTTTGTGAGTTCATTAACTCATCTGTCCCAACCAAACGCTCTAGAGAAATTAAATCTCCTTAGTTTTAACTTTAGAATATTGCACTTCATAACACTATATTCACAATAAGAGCATTTATGATGATTTATGGGTTATATTTAAATTTTACTAGTAAGCCTAAATTTTACTAAAACTTTATTAAGTGCTATTAATAACCATATTATTCAGATTGATAAAGCTCTACTGATTAGTGGACAAATGAAAATTTTAACAGACGATACTTCCACGAAAGTATCATTTCATGTCATAAAAAAAGAAAACATAACTATGTAACCCCACATTCATGATGACTGTTAATTGTTATTAAACTAGTGTGGTTATAGCTCAGCTTTGTGTTTCCTGATATTTATATTTTAAAGAATTAAATTCTTTTTTCAATGATGATTTGGTCAAAGTAAAAAAAGTTCCAAATACTAACTATAACTTCATAACTAACCAAATCATACAAAGATTCTACTATAAATAAAGCTCCTCGGATATATTCAGCCTAAATGATACGATATTCTCTACATTTAAGATATAAATATTTCTAAGCCTACAAAATTTTGCTTGAAAAGTTCCCTCTTCCATCCATCCATATTGTGGTTGAATAAATTTCAACAATGCAGAGTTGATGCCAAGAAAACAATTAAGCTCAAGCGAGAAAAATGTCAAATATTGACAGATTTCATATTATTATTGGTAGACAAAATTTAGGCACAAACATGAACAGTAAACTGCTTAAAGAAGTAATTATTATTATTATTTAGTATTTTATTATTATTAATATCTATTATTAATTTATTATGATAGTTTGTATAAAAAAATTAACACCGGATGTCAGGCTTTGACCAATACTACAACGGTAAATTTTTTTCTAAAAATATAACAAACTGTATATAAATTCATCGAGAGGCTGGCTTTAATGGCCATGGTATCGTAATAGACAACCATGCAACAAGTTGATGCATTTAAATGTCTTTTAAATAAGTTTGACACTTTTATATCATTAATTATCATGCTGATTAAGATGCTGATCAAACTGTTAAAAAATTTGGCAATAACTTAAAAAAGCTCATAAACTAATTTATACTGAGAATTTCAGGCACCCAATAATTTTTAGCAGGTGATCATATGGGCCAAAAAAAATCCCTCGTATGACCCACTAACCTCATGCAAATAATTAGAAAAATCAAATAAACGCATTTGCAGAAAAGTAGAGATTTTTTTGGGCCCAATTTCAGGCTACCAAAATTTTTCGGAAAAACTCAGCCTTTCTAGCCCATCTAAAATAAAAAAAAAAACAAATGAACAGTTTTCGACAAAAAATACAAGGAAAAACGATCAGGAATGAATGGCGTTAGCCATCAAAAGAGCAAACAAAGCAAATTCTGACATACCAGTTGTAGAGCATTCATCAACATTACGTGAGTCTTCACTTTTCGTTTCAGCAACAACATGTTTGATAAGTTCTGCTTCACATACATCAACTGTGTTTTCTTCTTCAATTACAGATTCATGATTTAATAGATGACTACTGGATATCATAACTGCTGAAGCGCTGCTACGAGCCATAAGACTACAATAAATTAAAAAAAATTCATAAGAGCTATATAATAACAGACATTAACTTTATGTGTAATAAGGTTGTGAGAAAAGTTATGGGTGAAATGACACCACCTTTAAGAAGCAATGTCGATTTATTGATTTTCAAACCTCATCATTGGGAATGATGGTGAGTAAATGGCTTATCAAACATTTAACACACTTTTGGGGATAAGATGAACAGAAGGATAATTGATTAAGATATTTTTCCCCATGGTCTCGAATTCTCCAGGCTAACATCTGGCAGGGGATAACCATGTCTCATGGCTAGGTTGGGAACTTCAGCCTTGGTTGGCAACCTTCCTAGTAAAACAGGGTGGATGACAGTAAAGGCATCCAGTCTGTTAAAATCATGCCAAACTCATATGATTTCCGCCTAGCCCATGCTAGTATGGAAAATGGATATAAAACTGTAAAAGAAGAATACGATTTTTTAGATGTCTAAATACAACTTACTAACAGTAAAATATCTAAGAAAATCTGAGATTAATAATTTTAAAATATAATAATATGTAATGATATATTGCTACTTCACACCCTCGACAAAATTTTTGCAAACACATCTTACAATTGGTTGACTATTTGAGAAACACTAAAACTTTTGCACAGCCATACATAGCTTGTTTCAAAATTGCAGGATAGAAAGTGGGCATAAATACTAAACCATAATTAATTTTTATATTTTATTACTGACCTTTTTTGCATCAACTTTGTTGATCCATAGCCTTTTGATTGATTGACTCAATCAAATTCAAATATTGAAATCTCGATTCCCTTTGATTATTTACCACAGGCATTTTGGTAAGTTCTTACAATGAGTTTAAAATTTGAGGCTTAACCTTTATTTTATATGAACTAAATGCAATA
>JAUZNK010040254.1:0-17336 GCA_035046665.1 Euphysa ruthae
GTGTTTATTAATATATAATTATATTCATATATAACTATGTAAGCGTTACCAACGTTAAATAAATGAATGAATGAATGAATGAATTAGTATATTTCTATGGGCATATAACTCATAAAATAGACTGATAACTGTATACCCTGTGATTGCTATCTTTAGTTTTTTGAGTGCATTATCCATTTTGAGAAAAATTATTATCCGAGGCTACCGTGTATTTGATCGTTCTCAATGCTCAAATCGAAAACGCCGAAACATCGGAAATTTATAAATACGTCATATTATATTTCTGTGAGTTCTGTGATCCAATACCAATTTCTGTAAAAAGTGCAGATCTAAAAAAGCTATCTCTGAAAATGTTGGTAAAGGTTTTAATTAAATTTACTGTGGTATCACGGCTGGCTTTTTCTATATATACTACAAAAATGGCAGTTCGAAAACACGGAAACCTCATGAAGTACGGAAAGCACGGATTTTATTTCCCGCGATTTATTTTTCCGCGTTTTCGATCTGAGCACTGGTCCAAATCGAAAATGCGGAAAAATAAAAAAGCGAAAGTAAAATCGTGCTTTCCGAGCTTTCTGCGCTTTCAACCTGGCCTTTTTTATAAAAAAAACTTTGACGCGTATAAAAAGAGATTCTTATTTAATGTGTGTAAACTTTATTTAAGGAAATTTTTAATTATTAAAAGGAGAATATTCTTTTTATTTATACATTTTATATTTTAGTGCTGTTCATGCAGATTTCGCTGACAAACCTCTCCAACTTTTTTCTCAGTCTTTTTTATTTATTTATTTATTTCTTGGCATGGAGTTGCGACTATCATCATCACACAAATTATCTCTACGGCGTTTATAAGGAGAATAAAGCTCAACATTTTCATGTTTTTTGCTTGATATTTTCCGTATGCATTTATTTAAAAAACTTGTTACTAAAACCTCCAAGTTTTAAATATTTATACCTTTCTTTTTACTTCTTATATCTATAATGAGTTAATTAACGTATCCCCCTTAAATAGAACAACCTTTAATCAAACCTGAAACTGATTTTATCTTGGAAACGTAGTGTTTATTTCTTTATATTACAAATTTAAGCCAAATCAGCTATAATCGGATTTTAAACTGAGGCTAAATGCTCAGTATATGTTAACCCTTAAGAAGACTTCTTAGAAAAACGTCTATTCACGTTTCAGGATTCACATTTTCAGTTTCAAAATTTGCGATGTTCAAGAAGCACCAATGCAACATTTACACTGCATTTACGTATTTACTGAAATTCACAGAAATAGCTTTCATAACACTTACATTTTAGATATCGAGTATTCGATCAATTATATTTAGCAGGTTTGTTAAAAAAAATTTAAACACAATGTAGTTTTTCTTCTGGTGTGTAAATTTCATAATTTAAAAATTATGAACAATATTTTTTCCCCCGGTTTATAATTTCCATAATTACCCAAATAAGTACCCTAATTGGGTTTGGCATCGTTTTCAGATAACCAAATGATCCCCGTTTGTTTTGCATAGCTTAAGCTAGAGTTATGCTATCTGTATCTAACAATCTTACCTTACCTAAAAAAAACGATAAAAAAAAAAGCACACATTTTAAGCCAGGAAAGTTTATTGCCGTTCGAAATATTTGTTATAAAAGGCACTAGCTGCATTTGACAAGTATTTTTATTAGTTTAGAAAAGATAATTGTGACATTTGTGTATTTTTTACTGTTTATTTAAATTATTTTAGGCGATATCAAAACAACACAGCATATTTTATAAATGTATGCACTTTTCCGCAGAGGTTTGGGTAGGTTTTCCCTACAAATTATAGCCAAACTATATATACAGATGCTGACAGTTAATCAAACAGTATTAAATGCAAGTAAAGCTAAAAAAAAAAAAAATTTAAAATTTATAATTTAGGAAGATTTAAATGGTGGAATATTTAACCTCATTAATAAAGTAAGGATTGATGCATATCATCGATAGTAAGGTACGGATGGATGTTTAACTTCAGTAATAAGGTATCAGTATGGAAATCCATTACACTTTTATATTATATAATTTTATTCTGTGGTGTGCATTAGATCAAGAGCCTCTGTAAAACCTTTTACGACCCATAAAGTTTAAAATCTCTTACCATTGAAATATACCGAAGCAGCGTTCTTCTTTCTAATATAGCTTTTTATAAGCCTTCCAATGGTATAAATTTTTTTTAATTCAAATTTAAAACCGTATTTTTACAAGCTATGGTTAGAGATCACTTGTAAATAAGCTCTTCCAGCTCCTGGAAGCCAAGCCCTCAATGTAGGTTCTTAGGTTGAGCCAATTTCGTAGGCGTAAATGGGGGTTATAAGTACTCCAAGACCCAACAAGTAAGCTCTGCTGGAAATATTGTCTTGACAATTTGTTGGTTACTCACGTCCAAGATGCAAACTCACTCAAGGATATTTTAATGGTCAAAATTTTGGCACTTTATGGGTTGTAAAAAGCAATTGTCACGGGATCCTGGAATATATGTTAAAGGAAAATTCTTTGGAAAAAGTGTCTAAGTCAGTCGGTTTTTTCTAGAGTTTTTAAGAAACGTTTTTATTAAACGAACATTAAATATTAATGAAATTAATTAAATATATTTTATTAAGAAACATAAAAAAGCATTACATGCGTGCCACTTGCTAAATGAATTTGTGTCAAAAAAAATTAATACCGTATAATGACATTTCCACCGCATATAAAGTCAATACAGCAAAATATAACGTCCAAACAGCATGAGCACGTGACTTTAGTGACGTGTGCATATAATCCTAAACTAGCATAATATAAAACCAAACTAACATAACATGGTAATATTTAAACCTCGTATAATGAATAATGCACACTACCGAATAAAAACAGATCATATATGGCTGTAATGGCTTCCCATATACATGAATGTTCACCTTCAATGATAAGCTACGGATGGATGTCTATCATCAAAAAGGGTACGGATGAATATTTATCATCAATAACATGGAACGGGTAGATCATTATAACTAATAATAAGGCACGGATGGCAGTAAAATCTCAATAATACGGTAAGAATGGGTATTTAACATCAATAACATAATGTGGATGGGTGTTTCTCAACAATAAAAATGTAAGGATTTATGATTTTCATCAATAATATGGTACGTATGGGGTATATTATCAATAATTGGGTAGGGTTTTATTGTCAATAATAAGGTACGGTTGACAGTTTAGCTTTACAGATATATAATTGATAATTGTAACTCCATAGTGTGCAACTCCGAGACCTGGTTGCTTTCATTTAGAAATGCGTCAGGCCAGGTTATACCAAACAATGAAGGCAGATATTAGATGCCATTGGTTGAAATTGAATACCTTACAACTATGCCAAAAAATGTATCGAAAAATATTGTAGCACACATTGCCAGCAGCTACGTCTTGGTAGAACACCATCAGTTCCGTGTAAGCTATGTGATGTAGGGACTAAGTCTCCGTCTCTGCTTTATAGGTCGTGCGGTGCTCAAAGTGTTGCTCAAAAATTAATAAATAACGAAAATTGCGCGCTTAGATACTTTGTCAATGTGCTGTGTGAATTGGTCCAAAATTCT
This sequence comes from Euphysa ruthae, assembly GCA_035046665.1. Taxonomy (NCBI): domain Eukaryota; kingdom Metazoa; phylum Cnidaria; class Hydrozoa; order Anthoathecata; family Corymorphidae; genus Euphysa; species Euphysa ruthae. Next base: position 3,604 of record JAUZNK010040254.1, read on the forward strand.
ATTTAGAGACTTGTCTGACTAGGGTATATCGGTGTATCGGGATATATATAACCCACCCTGGATGAGGAGCAAACGATGAAAAAATACTTCGATCAACTACTTGATGAGTTTGAACCCTAAAATGATGAATACATCAAGCAACTGCTCAGCAATTTGCTGTGTATGAATGTATACATGTGTACATGAAGCAACTACTTGCTAAAACCCTCATTGACAACTACATCGAACAAAATGAGATTTTTAAAGCTGTTAAAGAAAGGTAGTCGAAACCTATCTGGCCTTCTGCTTTTGAGTGGAGTGTGAAGGATGAAAAACCAGCTCTGACACACACCGTTAAACACAAACTCAAAGCTGTTGAAGAAAGGTAGTCGAAGCCTCTCTGGCGCTCTGATTTAATCGCATGTGAAGGAAAAAAAACTGGCTCTCACAGATATCGTTGAAAACACCGCGAAAGCTGTTAAATTAAGGCAGTTAAAGCCTCTCTTAAGGCCTTCTGCGCATAAACCGCAACAGGGGAAGGAGAAAAAACCCCATCTGCAACTAATCAGGGGTTGGGTGACATCACAGATGATGAAACTTAACCCAGACGTATACTGCGCTCTGATTGAGACAATGCCCAAGTGCTCTACTCAGAAGAGAGTTCGATCAAGAAAGGGAAAGCAATCGTTTATAAAGATTTAGAGAAAAGTTTCAATGGTCGTCGTTTTGATATGAGGTCGGTAGCAAAAGGAACAGGTATCACAAACGAGGGTAAGGTTTATTGAGTCTCAATTGAAAAAGAAGAACTTAGGGTAACAACAGATACGGCTTCGAAAGTGCCAGAGTTTTTGGATTCAGACGAAATCTACAAACTATTTACTGTTTCAGGTAAATCAGGTTAAAAAATCTTAGCCCCAGTGATCGATGAGAAAAGTATATCAAACCATATATATGTATATATATATGATGTAAAAATGTGCGCATCTCTAACAGGAATGTATGCTAACATACTCACAGAATGGGGCGCGTAGCGGTAGGCCCTGCACATCCAAGAGGTTTTCCTTGGTGGCTGTTGTTTGAGCCGCAGCCTTGAATTTCTCTTTTATCAGCCCCTTTGTGATAAGAGTCTCTGAGAATTTATTTTAGTAAACACAGATTACGATTAAGTTTGGAAAATTTACCTGCTCATTTTCATATTGATGTAGAAAATTTGTGATCTATATTAGAAGAGTTGAATATTCATCAACTGAAGAAAATGTAGACTCTTCCATCAATCCTTTCATTTTAAATTAATTTCTTTCTCTAACGCAAGATCAAAAGACCAAATAGTTCAAGAGATATCTTGTTTCGCTCGTTACAAAAATACAGAAAAACAAAATTTGAGAAAATTAGCGTTAAAGATTTCAAAAAAACTTTAGGTATACGACCATATTTCAAGTAAATGTACTCCTTTAGAGTAAGCTGGAGCAAGTGCATGTTTTTTTTCTTTTTCTTTAAAGCTTTTTTTATGTGTCTTAGCTTCAATGGTCGCTTTTTTGAAGTAGATTTTCTCCTCATTATTTAGTCCTGCGTTTGTCACTACTTGCAAAACCTCGTTCTGTATACCGCCCAATATTTATTCACACGTGAAGACATGAAAACTGAAAAACTAACTCATTATTGAAGAAGAATTGATTGCAATTTTCAGTGTTTGTCTCAAGAAAAGTAAGTTTTGTGCATTGTCGCAAGATCATTCCATTCAAAGATTTTTTGACATTTTGAATCAGTCCATTAAAGACTTTATTCAAATCGTTTTGAAATAAAAATTTCGCTGCACGGAAGATAGTTCAAATTAAAACGGAGAAATCAATCTAGATAATACAGGTTAAGATAAAAAAAACTACTTATTATTTACTTACTACTCACTGGCTTGCTAAATTTCTTACTTAAATAAATCTCTTATTACTTATTTAGTAGCCTTCCGAATTAAGTAATTAATTAAAAATTAATATTTAAAACATTCACTTATTATAACAAAAGCTTTAAGGTAAGAACTAGTCCATAATGCAAGCTTTCGTAAGTTTTAGGGCACAGCATTAACTTGGTAAGCAACTATCGTCAAAAAATTTACACAATTTTTATATTCATACATATATTTTTAAATTTTCCTTTAGTAACATAAATTATCTGCATGTAATTAAAACCTAATTAAATTGAAAATTTTTGATCACGTGATCCTTTTAAACCTTGCATAACCAAATATTGATATACCCTGCACATAGAAACCAGCAGACTTCTTCATAGCACCGAGACGTGGTGCATCAAATATATACTTTTCATTCATCAAGCCAATGCCAAGAATTATGCATTTAGAGTTTTTTGAGTTTTTATTGTAGTTTTTTGTTTCTAATGTAAAATTTTTAAAATGACTCAATCTGGCTGTGAACCATTCTATATTGATGAGTAATAAACTGTTCTGTTGGTAAACAAATACTGGCTTTTTTATAAGTGGCCAGTACGACGTAAGATTGTAGGTACCCGTGTAGAAATCAGGATTTGGCGGGAGAACGTACTAAGAAAGTTAAATAAAAACAGTATTTTATGTTACAGTCGCAGCGTTTTTGCGACGCGTAGCACTAAGACACTTGCCTAATATAAGTTATAACAGCATAAATCATAGATTTTGGTAGGCACCATGTTCAGTGAGCTCTAAGTTGAAAACCCCAAAATTTTCTTGTTTACATGAGGTATAAAAACGAGTTCATATACATGCACCGAAAACAGTGTTAAGCGTACGATGTATGAAGTTATGTTATGACAATATCTTCATTTTAAATAACTGACAGAATCTCAAGCTATCTAAAAATGAGAAACTTTTAATATATTGGGATTAATAAAAAGCTTAGTAAAAATTCCACTCAGACTATCATGTGACTAAATCTTAATAAAATTGCCGCTCTACCTTTCTCATTTCTGAATCTTAGTCGAAGTCCCACCCCTAATATTTTTAATGCCGAATCTTAGTAGAAGACCCTCCTTAACTCTCATTTTGCTGAATCTAAGTCTAATTCCCACCGGACTTTTATAGTATAGATTCTTGGTAAAATTTCCAGTCCAGATAAATAATATAGATGAAACTTTTTAAAAATCCTTTTCCGACTCCCATGTTGCCGAGCCTTTACACAAAATGGCACTCAAGTCCATATTTTTTTTTTGTGATCGCACTCAGACTCTTTTATTTCTGACATAAATCACATAAAAGATTATGGCAGCGTATTACAGTTACAATTTATATATTTACCTTCTTAGCTTTTCTTTTCAGTATCTGATCAATAGCTTTGGTGAATTTTTGCAAGACAATATTAGCAACAAAACCAGCATACCCTTGAGTATTTGCCACTAGTGTATTCACATCTAAATAGGGAAAACAGAATTTGGATGATGTTTTTATGACTATAACGACAATAAAACGAAGGTTGTTAAACTTGGTTCATCGATACGTAATTCTGTATGGACTTTGTTTATTCCTGTAATGTAATATTCGAATGATTTTTTTGTAAATAAAATATGCGAGCTGGAACAATGCTCTCATGACAACAAAGTTATTACACGATAACTTCATGGGCACAAAAAAAAGGGGTTAATTTAATTTTATATTTTTGGGGTAAGAGATCTTGAAAATTGACATTATTTTTGTGTAGGTTGTATCATATTCTGTTGCCACGTATGGTAATAATTGAGTGAATGCAATTTTGATTTTCGTTGGCTGCATTTCTTGAAAGAAGCTATTTGTAGCAGGGGAAGGATGGAATATCAAAACATTTGGGATTCACGGCATCAGTAAACATCTAGCAGTTAAGCAGGTCTCATAAATTTATTTTAATTTTTCAACAAGATTTTTTATATCTGGAGGTTATGATGTTCGAAAATTACTTTTGATTTCTCTTTGGCAAGAAAATTAGCAGCATTTTATCAGTCTTCGGCAATCCAAAATAAAGTTTAAACTTCTTTTATTGGTTCAAATTACGTCAGGTTTTTCACTCATACCATCATAGTTTCTTGCATCACTAGTTTGATCTTTCTGAAATAATATCATGACAGTATCATGGCTTCCTCAGATAATTTGTGTTTATACAGGTACCCTGTTAGAACCGGCTAGGTTGATTAACTCTTGAGTTATTCCAATATCAATTCTTTCAAGGTCATCATAACTAATGCAGAACTCAGTCGATTGAAAATTTGAACTAACTTTTTTGATTTACATGTTTCATGAACAGTTTGCGCTATGGCTGTATGTATTGGCTTTCTCTTTTTTCTGTTACGAACCAAATCAATTATGAAATACTGCATCAGTCTTTCTTTCAATCGAACATGAATTTTTTCTGCCAGGAAAGAAAACATGAAAGAATTTTCTCCAATTTTATAGCTGATAACTTGATTTTAGGTTCTTTATCCCCGTTTGTAGGTCACTGTCATACCAAAAACTTTATTATACTTTATTAAATTCAAACTTTTAACAGTCAGACGTCACTTGTCTGGCAAAGACCTCTTTAGAATCTATAGGACCATTAGATCGATTCGTAAAGCCACTCAACAGTCACAGGAAAGTTTATTACAGAATTTAAATTCTAAACATTCCTTTCTTACCTGCCACCTACTCCTTTTTCAGCATGTCATTAAATGCATCCGAAAATCTGAGAGAGATCACACATGGTTCTTCACGTCGCTGGTGTTCACAAAAGATTGAATTAAGATTTCAAGTTTTATATTGTAATAACATTCTACTTTTGGATTCATAATAACTTACACTTCACGTTCTAATTTCAAATAGTAACTTGCTAACAGTTTTTATGGTACATAATATCCGCTGAAAAAATGTCACCTGCACACTTCAACAGTATACACCATGTAAAAACAGTGCCTTTGTTAAGCTTTATGGCAGAAAGAAAAAAATTGGCTCTCCTTTCCTCACATGTCCTAAATATTTTCCTGTCATCTTTTGATTTCATAAAGTTACAGATAATGCATGGTTTTTCCTCAGGAGATAGGGCAAATTCAGCTTTAATTAGCTTTCTTCTTTTCGGTCTACTTTCAGTTTCAGCATTCCCCCATGAAGATTGTTCGGGTGTAACTTGTGGGGTGGTTCCAATTTCAGTTTGTTTTCCGATTGTTGTTTTAAACGTACATAGCGAGGGCAACATGTGTTGCCATGGTATTTGATATTTTAGTGTTGTGTTTCCAAAAGCCCTTCTAATAAATAATTTTTTAGATAGTTTGAACAATTGAAAACACTCTCTCTTCTTTTTGAAGTACTTGTTAATTTTTACTCCCTGTATTATCTTACATTCTTAGGCAAATTATGCATTTGCTCTTTTATGCCTAATTGAATGGGGCGGGTTTGAATAAGCAGGCCGTGGCGTGAATGAGGCGGGTTTGAATAAGCAGGCCGTGGCATGAATGGGGCGGGTTTGAATAAGCAGGCCGTGGCATTTTTGAAAAATAATATTAGTGTATGACATTAGAATTCAGAAAAATTTCATGATTAGGACCAAAGTTTCACGCCTACAGGTGTTCACGTAAAAGCTTATGACTTGTTACAACTTCTTTTTTGAACCCTAGTTATTTGTAATCAGCACTAAATTTTCGATCGAATGGTATATAATATATCATCATTTGAAAAATTCCGCACTTGGCGAACATTTTCTGCCAACTGACTGCGCCCAAAAGTAAGTTTTGCTTGTTTTAATATATATTTTCAAAAAATAAAAAAACCAACCTAGTATACATTAATTTGCATGTTTGACCCAGCCAAGCTCATAGAGTATGATCTATATAATCTATATTGTAGTAGATTAGTTAAGTATTTATTTAGTGGACATTTTTGACATATTTTCCGTAAGGAACTAAAATAAAAATGGGGTTTATTTTTAAATAGCAGATGTTTTAAAAGTGTTGAAATGTTTTTAAATATATAATAATCGTCTAATCTTCTTCATTACAAGAAAAACTTCCTCGCTGCAAGCAGTGTGGTTTGAAATTTTGTTAAAATGCATCTAAAAAATGTCAAAATCAAAAAAGTTGCAAAAAAATAAGAAAATGAAATCTCGCAATTGGACAATAAATGAAACAAATTTATTTGCGGTTGCTTTTGGTAGCCCATAAGCTCTGGTGCCCTGACTATTCGGAGAAGCGAGCACTAAGTAAATCAGCCTATGAAGAGGTATTTGTTGATAGGTGTAATGAGTTTAAAGAAAGACCAAGTTCCCAAGGACAAGAAATCCTCGGAGAAATATGGATACTAAATATCAGCACTAAAAAGTTTAAAACAAAATACATTGCTTTGAAAAAGAAATTAGTGGCAGCCCAAAACTGGTTCTCGGCTGTCCCCAGTCAATACCCTGTATTGATATTCTCGTCCAAATATTTTTAGATACGAATTTTAGTTTAGATGACGTCATATCTGATCCATTAAATTGCCTGAGCCTCATTCTAAGCAACAAAAATTGCAAATGGAGTTTGAAAAGTCAAACATTTTAAAATTCAAAAGAGACGAAGCTGATTGAAACCGTGAGCATGAATTGAAAATGACGCATATATTTGCAAACTCTATCACTGTTAACTCTCAACCACAGTCTATTAGTACCCCATTTACTTCAGGGTTTTTTTTTTTCTGGACAACCATATCATACAAGTTCATGAAACCTTATTCAAAACGATACTTTATCCTAGCGGCCATCCATAAACTACGTACATAGTAAAAATCTAAATTTGAACCATCCTCCACCCTGGTCACACCTGTACGCGTTTAATTAACCTCCCCCTCCCCCCACCTCCTCTTTTGCGTACGCACTTCACTAAGTTTCGGGCCCCTTTTTAATTTAGATTTAATTAAATAAAAAGGGCAAAATAAAATACAATAAGTTGTTTTTACTTATATGAGCTATTTTTCTCAAAGTTCAGACTTAAACGGACAAACTGGAGAGACTTTCTTCCCTTCGATATTTTTACGAGAAATAATACTGCTACACCCTTTGCAATGTCATGTCTTCAAATGCAAAATAACACGATTCTTTAAATACGTTCTATTATAAGGTGATTAAATGATAAAAAAAAAAAAAAAAAAACAGATTAAAACAGCTAGAAAATACAACACGTTGGAAAAACGCTATATTTCAATTTTTCGCCCTTTCAAATCTTTTACTTTTTTCTTACTAAAAGAAAGACACAAAGGTAGTCTAACTGCATACGTACTTATTAATGTTATTAACCCCTACCCCCTGTACGCACCTGTAAGCTTTTGGCATACCACCTCCCCGCTAGCAGTGTGCGTACTTTATGGATAGACCCCTACTCAAATCAATCACATTTCATTCCTGAAACCAGTTATAATTACTCTGCTGATAAAAATTCTTGGAAAAACAAAAGACTTACAGCAAAAGCTAACATCTAAAACATTAATCAAAGACTTAAGGCTCCTTTTTGTTTTTTATGGTATAATATATTTTGATCGTATATCCTTGTTTCGAAAACAAATTTGTTCTCTTTTTTTGATAAAACAAAATAACAAACTCATAACAAACAAAACTTCAAGAGTTCTTCCTGTGATTTTAGGTGATTTTAGGTGATTTTTATCGCTCCCAAATTAGTCAGGGAGGAATTGTAGATCCGCTTGCATTTTTGGTTAGAAAAATTTTTGGAAACTTCATGGCAAGAGAAAAAAAAATTGAATATGTGCTCAATTTTTCTGGACATTCTGTATAATTTACAGACCAGACCGGTAAATTATCTTCAAAATTGGAATCAAGAATGTTCAAACCGAGTACTTTGTTTGATCGATCCCTTAACAAAGTTCCAACAAAGTTAATTCATGCAATTTCAGAAAGGATTTGGCGTTAATTTTCAACATTTTTTGCTTTTGGCCGCGCTTTTTTCTTTGCGCTAACCCAAGTCATATGGTGGTGATATACTTTTCAATCGTATATAAAAAAATTGTTCTGTAAGTTCATTGGATACAGATAACAGATAACATTAATGAACCAGTGGGTTTAGTAAGAACTTTACAAAGATTTCCTCCTGGCTTTTGACAAACTAGGCAGTTTTCCTTGTCGTATGATCAAGACCTTGTTGTAACTTTATCTTCGCTGGTAGGAGACGATATTGATAATCTGCTTAATTCCTTTTTAGTGAGGTAGTTTTTCCCGATTCTGTTGCAGCATGAGATCTTTTTCTAGCTCTTTCTACTTTACTTAAGTTGGCATGCTGTGAATAATTGTCTGCCACTAACTGCTGTGCTATAGTATGTAATGTTCTTTCGACAAAATCAGGAACAGTCTTATCTTGGTACTTGTCGGTTAATAACCACCATCCTCCACCCCAACACCTCACCCCAACACAAAAAAAATTTATATAATATATATAATTTGTACACAACCTTGTCTAGAGGAGACATGTGTCGGGTTAAACAGTTTCATCTCAACAGTATACAGGTTTCTAATGATGTCCAAGACAGGTGTATGTCTGGACTTGTGTTTGTCTATAAAATCTCCAATTTTTACGTTAATTATATTGCGTTGCGAAATAATAATGTTGTGTTATAATGAATTTATTAACTTTTTTGAACATTTTTCATAATAAAGTACCCAGTATTCAGTGTTTGCGAAAAAGAGGGATTTTGCATGATCAAATAACTTATGTAACGACACTACAACTGCGAAACAAAGGAGATATATGGAAATTTTGCTTTCGTGAATGTAGAATGAATCTTCTGTGCGAAAAGATACCTGGTTAGAGGTTTCGAAATCGGCCTCTAGAGACATAATTTTATTTATTTAGTGTTGGTCAAAAGAATATAAGTAATAATAAGTATTATTTTACATACCAAAATCCAAGAAAATATTTTGGTCTGTGAAATACACAAAATTTTCAGTGTTGTATCTCGTTTATAACTCAGTATATTTCAGTTTAATTGAATTTTGACATTTAACGGTCTGGTCTGTAAATTATGCTAAATGTCCGAAAATATTCGATATTTTTTCTCATGCAATGAATTTTCCAAAAATTTAAAGTATTTTTTTCTAACCAGAAATGCAAGCGGACTCAAATTTCTCTGCAATTATATGCCTATAACTAGTTTGCAATTTTGTTTGTATTTTCATTTTAATCACGTTTGCTTTCTAACCTGGATATTTTTCATCAGTGAGTAAGAGTTCCTCAACACCTAACACCCAAAATGGATTACAGGGCTCATTTGTAGTGGTACATAAATGTTGGAGCACAAGACACGCCATTATGATATATTTAAGGTTATGAATCTTCATTCCGGTTTCCTAATGTAATATCCCCCACCTTCTCATGTGCATCCCATAAGCATTTTCAGCAACTATTCGGGCCCTATTCATTAAGGCAAGGTCTGTATTAGAATAATTAGTTGAGAATTTAGTATGTTGTTTAGTGACAAGCATTAAGATGCTTTCAAATGTTTATATCAACCTTTATATTTTCTAAGTATGAAATGAGCCCAGTTGCTAAACTTCTTCTAACCAAAAATCCATTTTATTTTCAAAATTTGCTTAACAGGCCCTCCCACACTGGCCTTTGTTCCTAGAATGAATTTAGGCTCAGGTGAAAATTAATCTCAACTCCACGGGTCAATGTCACACAAAGGCCTGGGCAAGCCATTACTACATTGTAGTATGTAGCTGGCTACAAAAAAAAATTTTTTTTCTTCGTCCATTTTGTTTGTTTATTTTGGTTTTTTGAATCTTCATATCATTTCATGTCTTGGTAGCATTAAATTTTAAAATTTTTGGAAGAGTGGCAAAACGAACACTGCAAAGTCGTATTATTTCATCAGACTTTATAGCATGTTACCAGATACAATGTAGCAATGGTTTGTCCGGGGCCTTTACCTGTTATCAGATAATAATTATTGTGTTACTTATTATAAGATAAGAATTATCGTGTTACTTGTTATCAGATAAGAATTATCGGGTTACTTATTATCAGATAGGAATTATCGCGTTATAAACCGTGGGCGACATATATTAGAAACAACTTTTGCACCCCACATACGGGGACCAAAATTCTTTTATTTAAATAAGCATTTTAATATATAACAATTTCAAATTGCCTTGTTCCCCACTTTGCAACCCTGCGGTTACCGAGAAATCAACCTCTAAATATCACTTTACCTTGTGATATATTTTACTAGTAATAAAAACTGCGCACGAATTTTTTTTTTTTTGTTGTATCTAAATTAGTATCATAGTAATCCATTATCCTAACAACTGAATCAGCTTTTCTGTGTATTTTGTAATTGTAATCACCCTGTTTTTCTAAGGTTATCATACGGTTACTGTATACAAAATATAACAAAAAATAATTTACTACGATGGTTCACTGTCATTGCAAAAATAAGGATTACATGATTATAGATTTTATGGCTATTTTACTTGTAAAAAATTTATAACAGTAAACGCATTCTGTTTTAATCGTTTACCGTTACTTATCGTAAATCTATTTTTTTCTTATAAAATTTATTGCTGGAAAAATGACATTTGCTTCTTATATTAAATGACATTCCTTTATTGAAGCTTAATGAGATAGAATGTTTGTATTGTGTTTGTATTGTGTTTTCTAAAGATAAAGTGTTTGACAAGAGATTTATAGGTTTAAGGCCAGGTAATTACCTCATTTTACGTGGTAAAACCAGCAAATAGTCATATGCATTGAAGCAAGGAGGGCAAGGTCGCTCTGTCTTTCAGGTTACTAAACCTGCATACCTGCATAAACTTTATAAAGATTATTTTATTTCCCTACAGTTAACTTTTGCAAAAAATTCTCCCATTAAAGCATAGGAAAAAATGTGGATAAGAAAAAAATTTCCAAAGGTTTACAAAGAATAGTTTTCATAGGAGGATGAAATTTCGTGACAAGAAGATTTCTATCGTCAGTTCAGTCAGCAGTGTGATGGTATATTTTCTAGTAATTAGGATTGTTTTTTGACTTGAAATCAGTGCCTGTGTGAGAACGGGATTTATTTTGCATCGGTGGAATTTATACATGCGGAAGAACGGGAAATTTTTGTGCAAGAGAGAGAGAACGCAAAAGTTTTTTTTGCGCAAAATGTGCAGTGAAACTGGGGCCCTACTTTTGATGTGCTAGAATTCCCATATTCCTTCCACTTGTAAACTTTTTTATATATAGTTGTATACCTTTTTTTTTTTTTTTTTGATATTGCAAGATGAATTTTTTACGATGATTTAGAAAATTTTTCTTGAAATTTTATTTTAATATTTACAGATTAATATAAATAATTAACATAAATAATTAATATAATAAATTTTTAATAATTTTTAACCTATCAGGACAAACCTTTATAGCACCATTTTATTTTTCTGAAGTTTTTATATCCTGTATAAATATTATTAATGATAATAATAATAATAGACGAAACACAAGTTTTCACCAGCGGTAACCAACTTTCGTCGGTGTTTAATAACTGTACGTTATAACGTACAATTATCAAACACCGACGAATTAATATAATTAGTGCTGTGATAAATTTCCATATTTAATAATTTCGTGTTGCATACTTAATTCTTTGATAAATGATCTCAAGTGTTAAAAAAGAGTCTTACTTCAACTCATCAAAAACGTAGTAGGTCAGACATAGTAAAATAATCTTAGCTTGAAAACTCTTGCACGAAGTCCTACAAATTAATCAAATTTCCTTTAAAGCATTCAAAAATGTAGTTTGCACACTTACTCAAATTGAGGTCGGGTAACAAACTAACCATTGCTCCATAACCAAATATAGAACCATCTTTTTCATATTTCATATAAGCAATTCTATTTTGCCCGTCTTCTGGATACGGATCAACCGAAGATACTTCAAACGGACATCCTTGAGCATCACTGTCCGGCCATATAAATGCTGGAATAAAACCACATAATTTTATTCAGTTGCATCAGTTTTTTTTCAGCAGATTTGAACAAAAATATACTATTGTTGTTCGTAAATATATTTCTTTAAATACCGAGAAGAACAAAAAAAATAAACTGTTAAATGATACTCTTTGCATTGAGAAACGCAGAGGAAACCAAGTTGCACGTGAGAAATCGATACAGAACGTATGAAAATTGATATAAACTCTGCAAAACAATGACATGAAAGCTCTTTGATTGTGGATAGTAAATATAGTAAGGAAGTTAAATTTATACCATTAATTTTACAGGTTTGATAGATAAATTCAATCGAATTTTAACAGTGAAAATACAAAGAAATTGAAACCATTATTAGAAAATATCGTTTATCAGAAAATGCTGAATAATTCAATTATTGTTATTAAGATTTTTTTAAATCCAAAACATATTAAACCAGTACCTTCCCCATCTTTTGATAATGGGAAAAAGATAGTTTATTGGACTTATTTAAACCTCGTCAGTTATTATAAAATCTTTTGTTTACAGGTACAAAGCTACAGGGGTATAAATGAAAAATATTTAAACTACCCTACCAGTATCAAACATGTTATGTAAAGATTCTTTTTCCAATTTCATTCCTTTACCACCTGAGAGAAGCAAAGAGCTAAACTATAACATGAAATTTTCAAATAATATGCAGGACTTAAAATGCTGATTCTGGCACAAAAATGGTAAAAATTGGATTAGTCTGGCCGTAATTCTCCCCGGAGATCACTTAAAATTTTGTCGTACAACAAAAAAATATGCCTAATGGAAAGTTATAATGAAACAAAGAATGATTTCATTCAAAAAATGCCAAAATGCATTGAAGCATTGAATGAACAAATCTGAGAATGAATGAATCCGAAAAAGAAAAAAAAAAAGGTGTGACGTAAAAACCAATTATATGCACAAAAAATAAAAAAAAATATATATATGTAAGACCACGTTTAAGACCACATGTAAGACCACAGGCAAAGATATATACCAAATAGAATATGACAATGAAAATATCATATGACTATAACTCATCATATGAACTTTATATAAAATTTTCAGTATGAATTCTCACTCCAAAACAAAAAATTATTGTAGAAAGATCTGTTTTCTAACCCAGTTTCTTTTAAATTCAATATATTTAAATCACAATAATTTCTCCATAGTGTGACAAAATTTTTTGATAAAAACCCTGCAATTAAAGAAAAATTTTGAAAAGTTCTCCGCCACATAAGCCAAATTCATGGCTAGGGTAGCCCATTATCCCATTCTTTACACTTTTTTTACTTAGAATTAATTTCAAAGTATCAACCTTCAAAATAACACTTCACTGACAGACAAGGATTTAAATTATTTCAAAACCATCAATTGTTGTAATTACTGAAAGTAAGCTTGATAGGTCCATAGATGACAGGGCATTTGAAATTAGTGGATACCAAATTTTAAGAAAAGACGGATCAGGTGGTGGTGTTATTTGATACATCAAAAATTTTAATTATATTACAACAACCATTGATATTGAAAATATATTTGTTCATATTCTTCTCCCACGTACCAAACTTTACAGTGGTTACAGTTTAGTAAGTAAGTAATGAAGGAAGCAAGCAAGCAAGAAAACAACCAAGCAAGCAAGTGAGTGAGTGAGTGAGTGAGTGAGTGAGTGAGTGAGTGAGTGAGTAAGTAAGCAAGCATGCAAGCATGCAAAGCAAGTGAGTAAGTAAATAATTAAGTAAGTATGTAAGTAATTAAGTAAGTAAGTGTAAGTAAGTAAGTAAGTAAGTAAGTAAGTAAGTAAGTAAGTAAGTAAGTAAGTA
>JAUZNK010040265.1:0-17336 GCA_035046665.1 Euphysa ruthae
TGTTTAAGTTTTTGAGGGTGAAGAGGAAAGACTAGTTCCAAAAATTGATACCTAGAAATTAAATTTACTGGAGCATAAATCAGATTTTAGAAACCCCGCAACAACAAACTATGACTGAAAACCATATATAACTATCGTTAGTTTAATAAAACCTGATAAACAAAATCTTCAGTTATCAATTCCAATAATTCGAGGATTTTTCCATACTAAAGCAGTGTAAATCTTCAAAGTGGCGATTTTGTGACAATGTCACAACACTTTTTTTTTGCTGAAACAAACTTATCTACAATTACCATACACCACCAATTAACATATACCACCAATTACCATAGACTATCAGTTACCATATACCATTACTTCATCCATCAAATGCTGCATCGTCTTTTATAATATTGTCTGTATTGCAGGCAAAATAATAACCGCCTCTTTCTCAGCTCATTGAAAAACCACTAAAAATTAAACCTAGTTAGTTACTATCTCTATCAACAATTACCGTATGCCACCTATTAAGTATGATGTCGTCGTATACTATCCGCTGCTGAAACTTACCTACAGTTTAAACAACCCTGAAGAAATAAGGACTATAAGAATGAATTAAAGAAATAAATAATTTAACGCAAAAAGAAAATGAAGAAACATCTATGAAAAGAAGAAATATAAGCGGGGTTAAGGGTTCTTAAGAGGGTAAGTATCTTTTACTAATTGACTTTCAGCAGCGTCTTCGACAGGTCTGCCTTCTTCCCAGTACCACGTGATGCGCAAACTAAGGATAATCAAGAGATCCTCATTTAGCCTCTCCGTGTGTGAATTACCGTCAGTGCGTGGTGAAATAACAACCTACTAGAGGTAACCCTGTTAGTGCAGAACACGGTGGATCTAGAGGAGTAAACCTAGAAAATAAATCCACTACACCGCTTCGAGGAAGAAAAAAAGGAATAAGTTTGTCACATTTCGGCTCCGGTCACCAATCTGTCTCAAATTCGTACCTAGTAGTGGATTTCAAATTTCTACTCCCTTATTTAACACACTGATCAATATTTAACTGTAGATTCTAAGATAGTGGATTGTAAGAGGTACATCTATGTTAAATTTGGTTGCCAATTATGTGCTGTTGATGTGAAGAGTTTAAGAAATGTTACGTTACGCAGAAGATGCTAAACAGGTATTAGTTCATTAATTTTTATATGTAACACTTTTTCTTATCAACTCATTCTGCCTCGCAGCATACATGACGCCAAAAATAAAGAAATATTCATTTATTTTATTTAAATTCCTTTGTTTGAAAACCAGAAGCTTTGAAGAAAGAAAGCGGATAATGTCAGATGCTCTTTCATACCATATCCCTAATACTCAAACCTAATAGAAATTTTATTATTCTATTCGATTTGCAGACTTGGATATAAAAAATAATTATATAATCCCTGAATGGGATCAACCATGAAAAAATTTTTTCAAATAATGTTGGTGTAAACCATTAATTTATTTATACACTGAGAAATATCTTTAATACAGAATATGGGATTAGATGTCAAGCACAAGGAGATTTATAACGATTGGGTCCAAACTAACCAAAATGATGAAATATTTAAAAATACTTTTGCTTTTTATGCATCATTTTAAAGAAAATTTTGTACAGATTCAGAATCTCAATGGAAATCACAATAGATTAAAAAAGTAATACTTCGGAAGAACTCTATTCTCTTAAAAAGTGTGTTACGTATGTTTTGAGTGACCAAGTGTTGACATCGTACGAAGTAGAGAAAAAAGCGGTCCAAGAAAGTTTTTACTCATTTTATCAACCAAGCATCCTTCAATGCTCACATAGTTTGTAAAATTGGGAAGAATGTATCAGCATTGCAGTTTAGAAAATAGCTAATCACATTAATGGTCCAACGATATGGTCAAAAGCAAACAACCCGTTTAAGATGACCCACATTTTACATCATGTATAAAATCGGCATAAAAATAAATGGTCAGAGAAGATGCGTTGTCTGTGTCGAACACAAGTTATGAAAGGATTCTAGATATGAATGCGTACATTGATTGTGATTTTGGACTTTGTGAAGCTCAATACTTATTATTGACGCCTTCTTTGTAATATGTATCAGCATTGCAGCTTTTCCTTAAAACCTTATTTCTCAAATATTTTCATCAAAACGTTGTTTCCAAAGATCCTCTGTAAAATTTTATTACTTATTATATAAATGTATTCCATTGAGATTTACATACACTATTCCTTGGTGATAAGCAAAAAGATGTAAAGAAAAAATAAAAATAAAGCGATATTTAGAAACAACCTCCTAGAAAAATAATGGACTTAATAAAAATAATAAAACATAGGATTGTTAAAGTGTTAAAAAAGGGTCTAATTGTACATAGCGAAGACCAATTATGTGAAAAATAACAGCAAACTTAAAATAAATACAGGGTAACAGCAACATTCAGGATACAATACAAAATAGTGTTACCTAGGGTGCTTATTTTTGACCATGAGCAAATTTAGCTCAGACCCATGTCCAATTTGGGTAGGGGTTTAAGCTAAATTCACTAATTGAACTTAGTTGAAAACCATTTTCTTGATAAATTTTAATTATTTCTCAATAACATACTTGTATTTGTAATGAAATTCAGTTAATATTTTGCTTACTGTGAGGTTAGCAATAATTGATGAAGCTAAAACCGGTCAAATTTTCTGCTGTACGTAACATTTCTTAAACCATACGAACAGCGCATACTTGACAACCGAACTTAACATACATGTACCTAGTACAATCCACTATCTTGGTAGCTACCATGAAATAATGATCTGTGGGTTAAACAAGGGAGTACACATTTGAAATCCATGAGTACGGTTTTTGGACAGATTGGTTACCGGAGCCCATTAACATTTTTGGCTTGATTCCCCAAAAGGGGCTAATTCGGGTCGTAGGACCAAATATTTTCCTCTAAATTTTTTTTTCTATCTGGTTGTGAATTTGTGTTCCAGTTAATACATGAAAAAAAAATCCTAAATGGTATATTTTTGTACTAATTTGTTAGCAGTTTACCATTTTTGACCCGATTTTCAAAAATGACGAAATTTGGGTCGCAGGAGCAAATTTTTACCTTTTGGTTTTTATTTTTTTTTTTAATTCATTGTTTTACAATCTCTTCAAGTTAATAGAAGAAAAGAAAGTCAAAAAAATATATATTTTAGTACCTTATGAGCAGTTTACTGTTTTTTTACCCGATTCCCCAAAAGGGGCTAATTTGAGTCGTAGGACCAAATATTTACCTTGCAAACATTTTTTTTGTTTCTAATTCATTATGACATTGTATTCCAGTTAATAGATGAAAAAAAAATTTTAAATATATTTTTTTCAAAAATTTTTTCTGTTTTTTAGCAGTTTATCGTTTTTGGCCCAATTTCCAAAAATGTGCTTTTTTAACACTTTACTATTTTATTAATCGGGGAAATTAGGTACCAGACTCCGAAATATTACATTTAAAAAATAAATAAGCACAAAAAAAATAAGAAGATCTTTTTGCAGTGTCTTGTCAAAATATCGTCATATTTGAAGAAGAAAATTTTATTTAGTACTAGAAAATTAAAAATATGCTAAAAATAAACCTGGTTTTTGTACCAAATTATCTAGAGCAAATATCAAGGAAATTTTTCAGAATTTGCCCCATATTCCTCCATGCTAAAAATCCGATATCTCGAGAAAGTGCTATAGAGCTAGTTGAACCCATTTTGAAGTCAATGTGCATTAGAACCAAAATGAGCATGAATATGACTAGTTTTAAAAATGGCCCGAAGCCCATACCAATAGCCTTCACTTATGGCGGTTACGATGCCATTAAAAACCTCGCTTCTGCCAAGGTCCACCAAGTGACACTGTTATTAACTGCATTCCTGATCTAGTGTTCTCTTGTGTTACCTGTTCTTTGATCTTCATGACAGTTGAGTTCATGTTTTCTGAAGCAGCATCTGTGTAAGCATCTTGTAATGTCTCATTACCATATTCAAACGAATTTGAATTCATACACGACATTTATACTATCCTCGCGAAGTTTGAAATTGGTCTGTGCCCCTTACCAATTTCACGAAAAGCAATGATAGTCTTTAGGTTTGTTTCGAAAAACTTACATCCTTGATTCTTTACACTAGGTTTTTTAGTTACTTCACTTGAAATAAAAGTATAGTAAAAATATTTAAATCTGCAATAACTCACCGAAAATCTGTGAGAAAACCCACAGCCAGAATTATCTTCGTCGGTTAAAGCAACAGCTGATTCACATTCGCCTCAATAAAGCCAATTGGTATCATAAAGTAATGGTACACCAAAACACACACACACACATAAATATATATATATATATATATATATATATATATATATATATGTTTTGAAGGTTGACATCTTGTATGAGAGTGTGTGTATATATATATATTATTTAAGAAACATTAATTAATATGTGAATTTCTCAATACTAAATTTTTGCTGGATTTTTAGATAATAATAGTATATAACAAATTTATAATAGTATTGGCGTTGCATTTACCGTTTAGCGCTGGTTTCTTTATTTGAGGTAAATAGGAAAAAATGATTTCCAAAACTGCGTTTTTACATAATGACAGTCGTCCAAATTCATTCCACCTATCTTAGGGTCACATTGTTGAAATTTCAAGAGCTTCACTTACTTTTTGTTCAAACTTGTTAGTTTCTGTTTATAATATTGTTGTGTTATCCCAATTTATATCTAAGTTGCAGTTCTTTTTATGCAATGCTATTGCCGATTTCTCGTATTTGTTGCCTGATGCATTTTTTGTGTTTATTTAACCTTGTTTTTATTTGGACTTTTGTTTCACCAACATATTTTCTGGAGCATTCACATTTAACTAAGTATACACCAGGATGGCTATTCTTTGGTAGTTGGGATTTTTTTCTGGGTGTAAGGATTCGTTTTAGGTTTAGGCTTGATTTAAAGACAGTTTTGAAGACTTGCTTTTCTGTAAATTTTTTTAAGTTTTGGTGACAACGAGGGAATCCAAGGTGGGGAGACGGTGGGGAGGCTATTTTGGTTAATTGATAATTCAGTATTGTTAAGCATTGTAATCTTGTTTTTGACCTCTTTCACGTTTTTTTGGAGTTTGGATTTTTCGTAACCATTCTCAATTATTTAGTTATTAAATTATTTGGGCTGCAAAGTTTAAACGCTCTGTGGATAAATCCTTTAAAAATGCCTTTTTATATCTGGGGGTCATGGCTTGAGTGTGGTTTTACTTGTACGTTTGTAATTGCCTCTTTTTTGTGAATCTTAAACTCGTATTTTCCATTGATGTTATTTATAATGCAAATGTCAACAAAATTTAAAGACTTGGTAGTACTCTCAATTTAAATGGTTTATTTTATTGCTGGGTGCTGTTGATTCAGAATTTTTTGAAAATCTTTTGCACGTTTTATATGAGAAAATCTAGAGTGACTATCATATATATATATCTATAAAGTGACGACTTTAAATCTATTGGTGGGTTAGAATTCAGTGCTATACTTATTGCTTTGGCTTCTTATTGAAGAAAAGATTCTGCTAATACTACCATGAACGAATGTCCTATAAGTCCTGAATTTTCAAGTTTATGTATTTTATTATTCCATAAAAAGTAACAGCGTAACAAGTACAAATCAGTTGTTTTAGTTCACAAAAAGTTAGCTTAGTTTGGTCTTTAAAATTATCATCTTTTTTGAGAATTTTTAATAGACTATCTGTTAAGAGGGATGGAAGGGTATGAATTTACAATATCAAAAGATACCTGAATCTCTTCTTTTGAAATATGCTATGACTTTGCTAGTTTGATGAATTCTTTTGAATTTTTTAAGTAGATAGTGTTTATGTTTAAAATTGGTCGAATGAGATTAACTAGATAATTAGATAAGTAGTAATTAGGAGCGCCGATAGTTGATACTAACATTCCCATCAGGTATGTTTTTTCGGGTTTGTGGGTTTTCACTGCTCCATACATTCTAGGTGGAACAGGGTCCCTTGAGTACAATTTTTCATATTCCGTTTTTGTGAAACGTCTATTTTTGTTTAATTGAGAGAGAGAGAGTTTATTTTCATTGCATAGTTGTGTGTTGGATCTGTATCAATAATTTTTGTTAACCCAATTTTTTTATGCTCTATACGAACGAAAGTTATTACCTTTATCGAATAGGTATATGTCTATAAATTCGTCATTTTTTAATTCTTTTAGTCCTTCTCTCTGCTCTCGTGTTAAATTATTGTGTAGTCTTATTTTATTTAGTCTTAATTCTCGTAAAACATCCTTCCTGAGATTTTGTGCGCTTATTACATTATTTGTATATTCTAACTTTAAAGCAAAAAATTCGGTTTTGGATATAATATCAAGGTAAGGAATTGATTTTGTTATCGGAACAACTTGGGGTCAAAGGTTAAGAAAGCTTTTTTGATTTATTAGTATTTCAGAGTCACATAAATTTAAAACAGCATTTTCCACAAATTTTGTTGCTGGGTTAGTTCGGTTTGTTGAATTTTTTAAACAATCGATCTTTTGACTTGACAAACATTATTTCTCTTGCTTTTTCTGATATATATGTCTTCTACTTTTAAGAAATCTACATGTTCAAAGGAGTTTGTTAGGTTGTTTTCTATGTTTTTGACTATATTTATTAAATTGAAAAACCGTTTTCTTGTGTCGTTTTTTATAGAAACAAGCAGTCCAAATCTGTAACGTTTAATTTCTTTGCTTCTTTTCGTGTTCACTGGCCAGCGTACCAATAAAAATTACTAGACATAGGCGTTATAAATCTTGGAACTAATAACATTAAAATCAAAGCAGACGAAAAAAGAACCTAAAGATTTTACTCAGGAAATTGTAAATGTAGCAAAGTAGTGTCGAGAAAATGGAGTGGAGTTGGTATTTTTACCTTCAAAAATTTGAACGAAATATTTTTTTGAAAACAAATTTATACGTAAGGTAAACGATTTTTTATTAAAATTTTGTAAAGAAGAACATTTTATATTTATTTTTAATGAAAACATTAATAAAGATTTATTAGGTATTGATAGAACACATGTAATAAAACAAGGAATTGATTTATCAGCAAATATTTTATTTATAATTTAAACTGATTTTGGCTGGTGGGTGATTCTCAAAATAAAAATAACAAAGAATATATTGCATTTAAATTTAAATCGTAAAGGAGGCGAAGACGGCAGCTTAGAAAAATTAAAAGTAATTGATTAAGGAAGGTAAAATTAATTATTAGTGGTTTAGATATGAACTCAAAATTTAAGAAGTTTGAACTTTTAAAATTCTATATAAAAGATTCTCTAGATATTTTAATTATCTTAGAAATCAAATATTAATGGAAGTTTTCCAACTTCTCAATTTTTATTAAATGAATTTTTTGAACCATTAAGACTTGATAAAGATAAAAATGGAGAAGGTGATTTTTCGGAAACACATTGAAGATATTTTCGTTGAAATAAATTTTCGAAAACAAAAATGGTTACTCTTTGGAACATATCTCCCACCAAGTCAAAACAAAGAATTTTTTTTCGATCATGTCAGTCTAAGTTTAGCTGTTTATAGTTGTTTTCATAAACAATTTTTATTAGTAGGAGATTTTAACGTTGAAGTACCAGAACCTAAATTTAAAGAATTTATACAGGCTTTTGAATTATACAGCCTAGTAAAAGAAAGT
The DNA here is from genome assembly GCA_035046665.1 of Euphysa ruthae. Taxonomy (NCBI): domain Eukaryota; kingdom Metazoa; phylum Cnidaria; class Hydrozoa; order Anthoathecata; family Corymorphidae; genus Euphysa; species Euphysa ruthae. Next base: position 7,710 of record JAUZNK010040265.1, read on the forward strand.
ACACGCTTTAATGTTTAAAGAGATTTTTGGTGACAACAAGCCTTTTTTTTGTTGGAATATTACTAAAAAGGAAAGTGGGGTTGTATCCGTTTTGTTCAAAAGACGATTAATAATGATAACAAACTGGTTGTTTGTTGGAACGTTAACTACTATAAATTTATGCGGCACTGTAAGTATTTTTTCCAATGAAATCTTTGATGACAACAAGTAATGCTGTCCAGTGATGAGCCGTAATTCCAAACGTAATCGGTAAATGTATTTTCAAACATTTCAACATAAAATCATACAATTTTTACTTTTACTATTAACAACAACTGAAAAGTTTTTCAAAGACAAATTATCTCTAATATTGTAAATAAGACACCATATGTGATGTACATATACTAACGTGTTACAACGTGACGTATAAACAAGGTAGAGATTAGATAAATTATTATTGATGTTAGTAATATAATTATTTCTTTATTTTACATGTGTTTATAAATCTTAGTCAAACTAACCAAAAGTTAACTATTTACACCCACTTTATAATAATATGTATTAAAATAGTAAAATACTATTAAGTATTAAAACTCCTATTATAACTAAAATACACTAAAACTTCTAAAAACTAGAACACATTAAATATAACCTATACCCTGCACGTAATTTAAATAATCGTAATAAATTAATTTCTTTGTATATTTCTGGTAATATTTTCCGTATTACAGGTCCTAAGTATCCAAGGGAATTCTCACCCGAATGTACATTATTAATTTCTGCTACACTGAAAATATCAGCTAACTGATTATTTTTGGTGAAAGGTTGTTCCTGCATTAAAAAAGTTCATTAAAAGTTTCTGAATATCTTTTTGATGAAATATAACTGAAATATCAAGTTTTAAAAGTTCGTTAAAAGTTAAGAAGTAATAGCTGTTATAAACTATTCTTAAATCTCTTTCGTGAAACTTATTTATTTTTTTGTTAAATCTTCTATCACGAAACATCCAAACAAGTGGACAATAGCCGAACTAGGATTCAATAAAAGATTTCAGAGTAATTTTCCTCCTTTTAAATGGAATAAACTTGGTAATTTTTCCTAATGCACTCAACTTCCTCCCTACTTTCATACATGTGTTTGAAGGGTGTTTAGTAAAATATAAATCTCTTTCTATAGTTATTCCTAGTAGTGTTTCACTTATATTTTTCAAATTTTTGACTCCTTTAATGTAATAAAATGATGTTGAAATTTCTATCCATTAATAAAAAGTGGCGTTTTTCTTTATTCAACTTCATAAAATTATATTATTTATAATAAAATTATCATTTAACCATTCTATGGCCAATAAACTGTAAAATATTCTAAACGCTGAATAACAAATCCTGATCGCACGCGAATAATGTGGTGTCATCAGCAAAATTACAAACATTAAAGATTAAAGGGCTGTTAACATTATAGATTTGTTTTGAAAAAAATACTTACAATATCACCATACTTTAGATGTATGTAATAATTTATTTAACGTTGGTCATAAATTGTAGTACAGAACGTTGATAAATACAAAGACAAATATAAACCAATCAAGTTTTTCTTTTTTTTTTTTTTTTTTCAAAATTAAATAAAAACTTTTATAATAAACAAAAATAGATTAGAATATCAACAAATAATTTGGTACAGAGTATAATTTTATGTATTTTTTATGCATATGTTCTCTGACCGTTTCTTAACCATACTTGATTTAAATTTTTTAACTGTACTAGCCGATTTATACTCATTAGGAAGTAAATCCCAGTGTATACAAGCCTCAAATATTTTATAGCTTTTGTCGGAGGAATTCACTAAGGTATTTGTGTAAAAATGAAAGATCTTCTGTCTTTCAGTTCGGACAAATCATAGAATAATTAAGAATCCTCCTGTCTTGGGATTCTTATTATTAAGTGATTTAAAGGTCTCGGTCATTAGAATAAGCACGTGTTTAGTTTGAATCTTAACAACAGTATTTTAACTTTAAAGTAAATCCTCAGAATTTTTAGAGAAGTTTTCTTGGATATCTCTAAACACTCTTTCATATCTTTTTTGTAACAAAACACTTCCCAGTCAATGGCAGGCTTGCTATCATCAAAGATCTCTTTGAACACAGCACGTACCCTTAGTTTATTCTAATATTACAATCAACAACAAGCCAAGCCAAAGATCTATTTGAATATAAAATCTTTCTTGTGTTTTTATTTCTAGATACATATAATACGGATTTAGGAGACAGGATGAGGAAAGATATACACCACCTAAATTCTGCTATAATATATTGTCCGAAATTAGATGGTGGTTTCCCCATTAGACCACTGCGCCACGGACCCACACACTATTATATTATAGTTAGTTATATTAGTTAGTTATTAGCGCTTTATACTAATATGCCAGTCCATGAAATGTTTGTCTTCTTTGAACCCAACGCATATAATGTCACCATACTTTATACTAATGTTCTAATTTAAACACTGAATTTCTCAATTTGATAAAATAGCAATATCTGCAAACATCTTCTATATGTCTAAAAATCCATATTAAAAATAACTAAATTAAAAGGCAAGTTCTTTAGTGAGACTGACAATACACCTGCCTGTTGCCGAGATTTATATAAAATCCAATGAGTCTTCCACAATTAAACTAACTTAACTGTAATCATTTTTCAAAAAACTATAATTAACGAACTAAAACTTAGTCACAAACAACCTAAATTCTAACAACGCTATCATTTTCCTTGAAAAATACGCAACTTGTAACGCTAACAAGTATTTTTTGTCCAATTGTATAATAACCAGTATCTAAATTTGAATTCCAATAATTTATTTAATAAAAAAGAGTGGTTAATTCCTTATCTAAACGTACCAAAGAATTAATCACTGATTTGAAAGACCTTGTAAAAGAACAAAAATGTCTAAAACTTTTGTGGCACACATATTATTGCAGTTGAAAATAAGATAGATCCTATTGCTTCTATAAACCAATTGTACGTTTAAACGTGTAGCAAAACTTTATAACGTTGAATGCATTAAGATAATACCCAAACTACCTTGTGGATAAGTGGCGCAGTGGTCTAAGGCGCCAAACTAAGGTGACCGTAATGAAAATTGACGTGGTTCGAGCCCACATAGTAACTGGGTTTACGGTGAAACCATCATCTAATTTCGGGCAAAAAGTTACAGCAGAATTTAGATATTGCATGTCTGCCCTCGTCCTGTGTCCCAAATTCGTAGCATACGTATCTATAAAGTAAAAAAGAAACTCGCTGTGAGCTACACTTGAATTTCTAAGAGCCTATCGATCTTAACAAAAATAGAATAAGTAGTATATCGCATTATTTTTAATATACCACAAATTTTTCTTCCCCATATATTGTTGAACCGCATAATTATTATACAAACCAAGGAACATCATTTTGGTGAAGTTTCTATGAAAGTATATGCAGAATATATTTGGCACTTTTGGATTATACAGTTGCATTATACAAAGAAGCTTATCAATCAATCCGCTTTTATTTTAGTTTTATTAATTCAGTAAAAAATTTGAATGTATGAAATTCATTTGGTTTTGGTTTGATGCGTTCTTTTCAACAAAACGTTGCCCATTAGCTAATTTCTTCCTTGAAAAATTGACTGAATTTTCCCTGGGTTTTCAACCATGGCATGCAGTTTTCTTACTGCCATTTTCATGTCTCAGAATAATCTAAATGATTACTTAAGTATAGAATAAGGAGCAAGATGGAATATGGCTTTCGGAAGACATGGTTCAGACATCTGCTAGACATCCTGTCATAGACTCATATCAAAGATATCTTACAGAAGTTGATTTACTGCTATCTTTTGAAAGATGTTGCGCATCTCAATGACTACTAGAGTGTAAAATGAGGAACAAAATAGAATATGGCTTTCGGCAAATTGTTTTTTAGACATCTTGTCTCAGACTTTTAAATTAGACACATCTCGAACATAAAATTTGATAAAAGTCAGTGAACATTTATCTTTTTTACCGCATATGCAAGATCTAGCTGTAAAATTAAGCAATTCAAATGGTATGCTTGCTAAAATTCAGCATTATATTAATTACAAAGCACTTTTGAACATATATACCATGCCATATTTGCTTCTCAACTAAAGTACGCTTTTCAAGTTTTGGGACACTCTAGAAACCAAGCACTAGGCAGAATAAAATCTCTTCAAAACAAAGCAATGAAAATTGTTCACGTTTTACCAAACAGAACTAACAGTATGGTGTTGTACTATCTCTCGAATAATCTTCGTCTAACTTCTCTCTTGAGCCATCTAAATCCTGTTTATGTTTGGGAGCAACCAAAATCCGACTTCCGTCAGTTTTTGATGATTACTTCTCTCAAAAGAATATTTGTCGATATAACTTAAGGTCTAATATGAATAATAATCTTACGGTACCACTTCTGAGGACTGTGATATATGGAACTAACTCTATAATATATCAATGCATTTTAACATGGAATAAATTTTCTGTTGATATCAGGACTGATCCAAAATACCAGCGATTAAAGAAACTATTTTCAAAAGCACTTTATAGCCGTTTAATCCAAAAATATTTGTAAGTATTTTTTCAGAATTTATTTCCTTATTTCTTTAGTTGATATTTTCAGATGTTTATTTCATTTTTATTTGAATATTATATTTTTCTTTTGTTCATTGCTACTATTAATAGTTATTCATAATAAGATAATAGAACTACAATCCATTTTTTATGATACTCTTTAAGTTGTAAATAATTTAAATTAGTTTTGTCTGTTATTTCTATGTTTGTGTCCTTTTTGTGTTATTTTTTCCTTTTGTGTTCCTTTTGGTGGGACGGGGTGGGTTCTTTTTGATTGAGGGATTTTTTTTTCTGTCTTATGTAGTTGTTGGAATATTTTTCCCCTGGTCTTGCCACAGTAGCTTCCTGTTACATAAAGATATTAAATAAGATTTACTCTATCAACACACATTCCAAATAAGGTCATCATTTCACTTTTAGTTTTGCACTATTTGTAATTCTCCTTCGCATTAAAATAATTAGGTTTCATAATCAAATTTATAATTTAATTTTACAATATTGTATTTTTTTCATATCTGCGGAACGTCGTGTTGTATACCTTTATTTCATTTTTGGAGTGTTAAAATTTGATTTGATTCTGCTGCTGCTGAATTTTGCGTTAGATTTTCTAGTAAAACAGCTTTAACACCCGAGGTCGTGTTTTGAAAAAAGTTGTTTAATCAAAGTTTGTCTAGAGAATTTGTTAGCATATATCTGTTGCAGAAGTCTCACCAGCTATGATACATCTTCTTTCGTAGCTGCTTCCTTATTGAAGATCCTGATTTTCTCTCTAAACATTATATCTCATTAATACTTTACCAATGATGTTTTTTTTTGCCAACTGAAAACAGTCTGGACGTCGTATTTTTTAGAGTTTGACCTTTCATTGTACCCGTCAAACACAATCATAAAATTCTGTCTATAGTGTTTTATAACAATGCTGATATTTGCTGTCAAATGGATTTTGTGGCTGAACATACTGCATCATTGTTTTGACATCTTGCCAATCTAGCGTTAGATGAATATTTGTGTTGTTCGCTTGTTTCAAAGTTAATTCCAGTAAGGTATTGCATTGTTTGATTAACTTCAAGCTGTCGTTGAGAAAAGCTATGTTGACTCCCGAAGTTCAGACACCTCTTGTCCTCTTGTAATGCCACCTTTTGCCTTAAGGTTCCTCATCAAAACCTGTTTTGATCAAAAGTGTTTTTTTTTTTTTTAATTCCTGCAATACTATATGTAGTTTATTGTCATAAATAAAAATGTAAGTAAGCATTTATTCTGCCACAAAAAAATATACATAAGCTATAAAAATTAAATCGAGAGAACACAAAAAAAATAACAAAATGAATCAACATTAAGATAAAAAATAAATGTTGGCAAGGATAGGCACAAAAATTGTCTGTCAACAATATTCCCATTGTGGTCCCATTATACTTCACTATTATACATTTATACAGACACATCTGATCAAAGCACTTCAAAAAGGTCAGTGAGTAAACAGGTCTAAATACAGAACAAAAAGGAGATGGTAAAATCAGTTGTTTACAATAATTAACTAAGTATAACGCTTTCAAAAAGAGATTCAAAAATTTTAACCTCAATTCAAAAAACCATTTTAAAGAAACAACCAAGATTGGAATTAATAAATAATTAATAATAATAATAATAATAATAATTAATAATTATGTGTTTCATAAATGTGAATATTTTTAGTAGTTATTATAAAAAAGGTGGCTTGATTTATGTCTTGATGAGTTCAAAGTTACATTATTTTGATTGAAATAATTAGGTTTTGTGTATTTTTCATATATAAAGTTAACACATTCTCTTTGGTTAGATAGAAAAATTTATCATTGCAGTTAAGTATATGAGTGCAAACAGAAATAAATTTCTGAGAGTAAAACACTTCAGAACAGTTAGATATAAACAAGAAATTTACCTCAATAGTATCAATATAAATTTCATTGAATAATCAAGTGAAAACAAGGATATATCGAAAAAGAAGTTTAAAAGAAGTAATATAAAGATTGGAGTTTAGTAAAGTATATAAAGATGTTGGTGTAAAATAATTTGTTGAAAAATGAAAAAATATCAAATTTTTCATTTTCTCAACAATTTACTACTCCATCATGCTTTTTTGTAGGAAACCGAAAAAAGACATTCCATTTGTTGCTATGAGACTCTTATTAAAATCAAAAATTAAATTTTACGTTTTTTCTCATTTCTGCAATACTATATTATTATTATTCCGAATATTTTCACAGGATAGACAATTCAGTTAGAATATTATAAATATGTCCTGATGAAACAAATAGAAACTAAAAAAATCTATCTAATCTTAAAATATATTACCAAAAACAAGTTGAAATTTAAAAAATTTTACAAAAAGTTAAATGAAATCACAGGATGCTAAAATAACACTTTTAAACATGCTTACTACGCAACGTAATAATCTTTCAATTTATTTTTAAATAATGGAAAATCATTTTGTTTTCTTATATCGACTGGTAACTGGTTATAAAACTTGGCCCTAGTGAAGAAAAATACTTTCTTTGTTGGTTCAAGTTTAACTTCAGGCACTGTTACAAAACTGCTTTGGTGACGTGTTCTTTTTTAAAGTTTTGAAATTTTGAAGTAATCGTGAAATGCTATATATAATTTTGTGTCATAAAACCTGTTGTCATAATACTCCGTATTAAAATCGAAAAGTCTATTATTTTAGCTTTTTTTTTCTAATTTCTGCAATGCTATATGTAATTCTATCACATTTCATTTCATTCTTAGGTATTCGAAACTGTCAATTAATTACCAAGATGTCAAGCAATATTTCTCAAAATCGGCAATGAAAATATAAATATAAATTTATACAAGTGAAGAAGTAGATACTCAGGCAAATATGATTGTACCCAATAATACTTTAACAGAACATTATTCATTAAAACAAATTATATTCAAAATCTGATTTAACTTACATGAGAAAATCACATTTAATTAAATGATACGTGTCCAATAACAAGACCTGCAGATAAACTTTACCAGATTTTTCACTTTTACGTACGACATGATAGCCTCCACTAGACTTTTCATGCAAATTTGGGTGTTTTTGAGGTAGCACATACATCGTTTGTAAGTAAATATAAGCGAACTTTTTGTATAAGTGGTGACAAGAGGCAGAGAAGTAAGATAGCATATCGTGAAAAGCTTGAAGAAGAAAATTGTAGCTATCAGTACTTTCAACTTTAATAAATATACATAAGGTTGACACCACATCAAGATATTTCCGTGACGTGACCTTCTCTTCTTTAAAGTTTTTTATGATTTCCGACAATTTTTCTGTAAAACCATTACCAACAACTGTACTATCTGTTGGCAAAACACTTAATTAAATGCTTTGAAGTTGCCGTAACAGCCTGTTTACATCTGGGTGATTTTTTTAGACCTCAAAGATTTCTCGATTTTCTTCGTTATCTTTCTCAGCTAGAGATATGTTGCAAAGTTCAGACATGATGAGAGTGCGTAGTACTGAATTTATAAGATGGCCTTTATAGCTTTTCCATTTTGCATGTGTGGTACTTTGTACCCTGCATGTATAGTTTCTAGCATTAATTTTAAATTAGATGACCAATTGATCCTAAAAACTCATTGTTTTATGCATTCCACCTTTTCTAAAGACAATTTCTTACAAGTGTCTCCTCTTGTCTTCATTCATTTTATTTTCCAATACCTTCCAATACAATCGTTGATCAAATGTGATTACCAGTGTCACTCCGTATCTTTTCAATTGATTTGCTACAAAATGCATCGTGGACAGGGTTTAAAACTCATTATTAGATACATGATCTCATGTCTATTAATGGCATAAATACAATACCGACATTCCTGAGTGTTTGCGTAAACAGCAGTACAAAAAAATGATTGAAAATACTTAAAACGAAAAGCAAAAAAACTCCTAAGAAATAGAGAGTTAGCACTTAAAAACAATAAGATTTCAAAAGTAAACTGTTTACTAGTATAGTTTGTCCATGAATGGAAATTTAAACAAGTCTGATAAGTTCCAGGTATTTCTAGTTGTCATAAAGTATTTAAGAAAATTTTTTATTGATTTTAATTTTTTTTTATTGACCTTTACAATATATATGAACTATCTTTCCTACATAAACCTAACTTTTTTTCCAGTAAACTTTCCTTTTTGTATGACTAAATTTTTTGTGAACCATCTGCATGAACCAATTCCATAGAGGTTTGCCTGGTTTTAACAGCCACTTGCAATTCCAGAGTAGAATCAAATTGTTAGATTATATATACATATATATATATATATATATGAAGCTATTACTTGTAATAAAACTTCATACTGCAATATGCGTTTAGAAGTACTATAGCAAAATATGTGTGTTTCTATACTTCCAAGGTTTACTACCTTTTTTGCAAAAGGATATAATTTTGAAGCAAGTTTCGACTAACTTTGATTTTTGGTATAATAGTAGTTATTATCTGCATACCATGTGATGTATTAAGACCATGAATTGTTCTTAGTGTGAGATCAACGCTGTCCACTAAATGCTGAATGACTGCCACATCTTTAGCCCCGTTTATGTGAACTCCTTGGCTAAGAGCTGCATTTCTTTCAAATTGCTGAACTTCTGTGCAGGAAGAAAAAACCCAAGTTTATCTAAATTGTCATTTTAAAATCTTGGCCGTAAATTTTTGGGCATCTGTAAATACCAAGTGCAACTAATATCTCTTGTGTAAATAGCTTGCATTAGTACTTGTCCAATAGACTTAACCTTCTTTCGCTGCCTTTATTTATAAATATCTGTTCAAGAAGAAGTTTTAGTGAGCCGGTAAATAATCTTTGCATTAGCTCAATGATCCCAAGTTATCCGCTGAAAGATAATTTTTTGAAGATAATTCTCTCTATTTAACTTCGTTTTTTATCAATTTGGCTGCCGTCTCTAAAATTATCACTTTTATAACATATATAATGATATTTGGTAGCAGATCTAGCCGTGAAATATTTTGCCGAATCAGAACAACTCAAGTTACTAGCTATATATA